>JARQZJ010000144.1:307500-538993 GCA_030704895.1 Henosepilachna vigintioctopunctata
GCTCTGTTAGAATGTTCTTTTGAATAATTTGTCTCAAAAAATTATCGAAAGAAAGTAACTTTGATAGTGAATATCTACAAATGCAATAATATAGCATGAGAACTACAGAATTCTTTCTCTCATAGTAAATTTATTTCATATATATATATATATATATATATATATATATATATATATATATATATATATATAATATATATAATAAATGTAGATAAAATAAATGTGTGATGATCAGCTCTATGGCCATTGGAGATACACTTTAGTAGATACCTAACCTTAAACTCTGTTCCATTGCACGAGTTTGTGTCCAGAACTCTGTACTCAGTATTTATCCACCTGATGAAAATATTCTATACCGAAACAATGTTATGGTGGACAATATAGAAGAACATATTGAAATTCATGAATGAAGATTATCAATTATTCTTTTCTGGTTTATTGAGTATTGATTGTATTGTGTTGACAAATACAAACACTGCAAAAATGTATTCCAGATATCGATATATATATATATATATATATATATATATATATATATATATATATATATATATATATATATATATTTATATTCCACTTTTCAAGAACTAAACTTCAAATGTCATATATCGCAGATAGATATTCCGCAGAGGAATTGGAATGTCACTCCTTCAAATGCCTTGAAATAAATAAATAAAACGTCGTAATTTTTCATTTCAATTGATCTGTTCAATTTGGAGTAGGATAAGAAAACAACCTTGTTGGTCTCTGTACGATTCTCGATCAATCGAATCTCAAAATAACGTTACTTGTTAGAAACAAGAACAAACATCGCAAAATGGATTAGAGTTTGTGATTGTTTCCCAATTCTCCGATAAGTACCAGTATTATCTCTGCTATCTGATAAATTAGAAACAGAAACCAAGCGAAAATAAATGAAGATTACCCTCACATTGCACGGTCCGAACAGATATAATCGATCAGGCCAGTTTGTTCAATAGGGTTATAGCAAATAAGTGAAAAACATCTCCAGGAATTCAGTGAAACAAAATATCAGAAATGCTCAATCATTGATGAGGCCCATACATGGAGAAAATTAATATTCATAATGAAACACTTATTTAAATTTTCTCGAATATTGCATAATACGCATGAGCACAGTAGGTACATCTTCTTCAGATGCTAAATTACCAGTGCTACACTAATCTTCTGTCCTGCTACTTGGAATTTCATCAATGAAAATATTAAATGAATGGCTATTATCCATATCTAATTAACTATACAGTCAATCATGAATTTTTAAATTCATTTATTAGTAACAATTTTAGAAAATTCTGTTTGGAACCTTCTCTCTATTCAATATTTTCAACTCTGTACTCTATGTGTGACCCTCTGTATCAAGTGGTTGAACTTGATGGAAGTACGATATGATACTACATCATCTTCGTTAACTGAAACGCTCTTGAGTTGACAATTGCCTCATTTTGCTCTTCATTGAAAATTATCCATTCAAAACATACGGTTCACTCATTTTTTGAGGTACCATTTTGCTAGATTCGAGAACACCAACATATTCGACTTTAAGAGTGAGTCAATTCTATGCATTTTCATGTGTGATACTGAAGATCATCTTAATTCGTGACCTGTATATTTTGCAGGATTCTCTTTATTCAAGCATCCTCTAAACTGCTTCTGTGTTGTATCATTGAGACTGTAATACTGATGGAAATATCTACCAAACAATTTCATCTAATTCGATGAAATAATGCGCCATCTAGGTGGCGATTTTAGAAACGATCGTTGCCATTTTTCAAAACATGAATGAAACTCACACGAAAAAGAATTCTGTAGTTCTCGCGCAATATAATCGCACTTGTAAATATTCGATATCAAAGTATACTATAACTTTCTTTCGATAATGTTTTGACAAATTATTCAAAAGAACATGAACCTATTATCCTTTTGAAGTTAAATGTTAGATAATATTCGAATCGATGCCTACATTTATTGAAAGTAGACAGTTACTGTTTCGTACTACAAGGTACTCATCAGTTACACTACGTTCAACAAATGAAAGGCAACGACTTCAATCCCCACATACCCTCATATTGATCGTAAGACGAAAATATAAAGTTAGTCGTATGCATATATAATTCATAGATTAATGTACCTCTCAAATCTAGGAATGAATGAAAAGCACATGAATACATCTAACATTGAAAATTTCAGACGTCCTTATCAATTAAGATACTACATTTTACAACACTACTTTTTTTGAAATAATTACATCTAATCTGATGAAGCAAAGCGCAATTTAGGTTGCTATTGTACCAAATTGTACTGAAAGAAAAAGAATTCTGTAGTTCTCGTGCTATGTTATCGAACTTGAATATATTCGATATCTAAATCAAACGCACTATACGTTTTTTTAAGTATACACGATTTCATTTTTTTGAGTGTTACTCAAGATATGCAGTTTCTCTAGTATTTACATGTTTTATTTCGTAAAACTGAAATCGTCATTAACCATTAAATGAAACTCATTATATTTCACAATACATTTCACACTCGTGAAATCCAATTACTCACGAAACTAACGATTACGATTTTCTCACAAACGAAATTTCAGGGCGGTAGTTCATATCCTAGATAGAAGAAACATGAACGATAAAAGCTGAATAACTAACGATGAACTGGCTCCAAAGTTGGTAACACACTCATCAAATTTTCGGAGAACTTTTCTAACTTTTACTGGTTCATCAATCTCTTTCTCAGTTTTTCTTCATCGGCATTCTATTAAGTTAACAACATTTCTATAGCTAGTGGGAATTTGTTTTATCAACGTAAATTGAAATCATCGATAGTGTCAAAAATTCTGAAATAATTCTAATAACATCCGGTCAGTATTCATGTTTTGAACGTCATTCATTCAAAAGTTGATATATTTATGTAGACCCTCTATATGTGTCTTAAAAACAACAATATTTACGAAAAATATCTATAAAAATGGAATGATAATAACTGAAACATGAAAGAATAACTATGTCTTGGTGGTCTCAAAGGGGATATATTGATTAACCTTCATAATATTTAATGGAGAAAGGACCATACTACACCACAAGAACAAACAATGAAGTGATAAATTCGGATAATCATAATATGAAAAATGAATTAATCTGAAAATTCAGTATACAGGCAAACTTTGAGAACTTTCCTGTATCTTTTGCTGAAAAAAAAATACTAAACAGTTTGCGAAAACCTTTTAAGGGGTTGATTATGAGTTATGAATAGAATACTGAAAGAAATATAAGTCCAGAATATTTAATTGTGATATAGCTTGAGACGCTCACAAAAAAGATACCTCTACTATGCAGAGAAGTGACCAGAAAAAAAAGCGTTTCAAATGTTGAAATATTAGAGTTGTTTTTCTGTTTGGTGCACCCCAATTAAAATACGATAGTGATCATCGCTCTCAAATGAACAACGTTCGATATAATCGACAAGTTCTGTGATTTTGAGACTTTTGTTCAGGAATTACCACAAACCATAAAAAGTATCAATAAATGCAACCTATTCACATTTGCAAACTATTCAGTATGATAACATTTGTTGAATAGACGTTGCAATTTAGCAGACACTTACAGATGCAGGCGTGTAAACGTTCGGTGCTGGGTGTATCTATGATCTGAAAGTTATTCCATTGATTTCTCTTCATGAAAATGTGAATCCTAATTACAACGCAGTTCTTCACTAGGAGTCATAAGAACATGTTCAGAGATTCAAATCGTTGCCTCAGTGATATGGAATTCATTTGAGTCAATTTCGCGACACAATTGACGAGTTCCTTGGAGAACGAAACAGCTGTTTTGTGCTTCGATCAAGTTTGGCATCGATTTCAATATTTCTCTAACATTTTTTCCTTAAAGCATAATGGAGGCATCACATCGTACATTCTTTCGATTAATTGAATATTTCAAATGGATATTCTAGTAATCATTTCCTCATATTTATATATATATATATATATATATATATATATATATATATATATATATATATATATATATATTTATATATATCTCAACGATGATTCGTAAACTCACGTGAGACAACATTCTATCAACTACCTAATAAGTAACAAAATATCACCTTCGAATTTTCCTAAATTATTTCTCTGATTAATTTCAAAAAATTTGCAAATTTCTCATCATAAGTATTTTACATATTCAAACTGGAAATTTCGTTATTTTAGATTTTATGAATATGCGCATCTGATGAGATTTCAGCAGGTGAAAATATTAATTGTAGTAATATTTCCTGAGCTTCTAAAATTACGACACTCTTTATCCTGCCTTCCTCCGAGAAATACGTAATGAAGGAATTTACTTAGCCTGCAGTGCCCTGCATTTAAATTTACAAACATAAAATAACATAATAATGAAAAAACCTGCTCTAAGCTAGTGTCGAAAAGAGAGAGAAATATTCAATTCACAAATTAGAGCTTGGCTTTTGACTATACGTTGTAGCAATTATGCAAAAACCCTTACAGCGATGTTTTTGAGTAGACGATATTTCAGAGTGAAAAATAGACGAATCATGTCCTTTTATAAGCTCACATCGAGAAACCCAAATATACGAGGGTGGGGTGAAAAGTTTCCGGCCTGACCAACAAAAGCTCTCATAACGGTGTTCTAATTCAGTTATACCACTTTCAAACGTAGATTCGTCAAGATCCACAAAATAATGATTTATAGTTTCAATTTTGATAACGTCTTAGTAGCTTTCAAATCTTTTACCTCCAAGCCATTTTCTGAGGTTAGGAAACAGGTAATAGTCGCTGGGGGCTAAGTCTGGAGAGTAAGGGGGATGCGGCATCAATTCAAACTTCAATTCGTAGATTTTGGACATGCCAACAATCGACGAATACGTTATTGAGGTGAAACAAGTTTTTTTCTTCGCCAAATGAGGTCGTTTAGTTTGCACCTCGTTCTTCAAACGTTGCAATAAGTCTGCGTATTATTGACCACTGATAATCTTACCCTTTTCAAGTAAATCAATGTATAAAATTCCTCTGGCATCCCAAAAAAGCAGTAGCCATAAATCTCAGATATCTCATGCAACTTTCATTCTGCGGTCTTCCAATACTATTTGATGGATTGTCTCTAATGATAGTTTATACGTCAAGTTTTCAAACCCTTCTCACTTATGGTGTTATCTTCTGGGAAAAAGTGTTCACAGTAATCGTATTTTTGTCATGTAGAAATTTGCTCTGAGGACTATTTACAGGATGAAACTGAGGAACTCATGTAGAGGTTTATTCCGGAGAAATAAAATTCTGACGCTGAATGGTATATACATTTTTAAATGCCTACTATTTTTACATAAAAATAAAATTTATTTTGATCAACACAAAAGTAGAAATATAACAAGATGAATAGAACCATTTTTGTATCCGCGGCATAATTCAACACTTGTTCAGAATGGGATGAAGTATATGTCAATGAAATTCTTCAATGTATTAAAGGGTGTTTTTTTTAGAGGTATAGAACTTTAAATTGCAATAAAACAACGATGGATCATTCAATTGACAAGATTTTTTTTCATTCGGAAGAGATAATCTTGTGGCATTTTATTTTGAATATGATTTCTGGCATATGACCGCCACGGCTGGCTCAGATGTAGTCCAATTTGGACGTCCAATTTTCGATGACTTTTTCCAACATTTGTGGCCGTATATCGGCAATAACACGGGAAATATTGTCTTCCAAATAGTGAAGGGTTTGTGGCTTATCCTCATAGACTATTGATTTTAAATAGCACCACAGAAAGTAGTCTTGCGGTGTTAAATCACAAGATCTTGGAGGCCAATTCACAGGTCCAAAACGTGAAATTAGGCGGTCACCAAACGTGTCTTTCAATAAATCGATTGTGGCACGAGCTGTGTGATATGTTGCGCTGTCTTGTTGAAACAACAGCTCCTGGACATCATGATTGTTCAATTCAGGAATGAAAAAGTTAATAATCATGGATTTATATCGATCACCATTGACTGTAACGTTCTAGCCATCATCGTTTTTGAAGAAGTACGAATCAATCCATCAGAAGTACCACCAGCCCATAAAGCGCACCAAACAGTCAGTTTTTTTTGGATGTAACTGTGTTTTGACATACACTTGGGGATTATCTCCACTTCAAATGCCGCAGTTTTATTTGTTGACGTAACCATTCAACCAGAAGTGCGCTTCATCGCTAAACAAAATTTTACGAAGTAGTGCGCGATACGCATTCCGCACAGAACCATTATTTTCGAAATGAAATTGCACTATTTGCAAGCGTTGTTCAGGCGTGAGTCTATTCATGATGAATTACCAAACTGAGAATAAATCACTTCTCGGCTGTTAAATCGGTCGTCATCTTCCAACAGTAATGCCAACTCAAAGTTCTATACCTAAAAAAAACACCCGTTATTACCTAAGAGATACCAATCTATAACGGAATTTCCCCAATTTGAGAGGATGATTTATGGATTGATCATGAATATGAACCCTATGATGTAGCAGAATTCTACCAATACTGTACAACTAAATCCTAATATTCTCATAATTTGCTCTTGAACCAGTTTTTTGAGGAATTGGTTTCTATGTTTTCTTTCTTTGAATGCTATATAGTGCATTTTTGTAAGAACTATGAAATAAAATGACTTTATTATTGAGAAAAGATATAATTCCGTACTTCATCAGTATGAGAGATTGAAGAAATTAATAAAATGTTTTTATAAGAAATTTTCGAATGAAATGAACAGAAACGACTAATCCAAAACGAGAACTGAAACCTAAGCGATTCGAGAATTAATGAGTTAATGAGTTTTTATGTAAATTAAGCTCTTGACGAAAGATTTACTTTATTCAATTGACATTTCGTTCGATATTGAACGAATAATGATTTTAACGGATTCATCATCAATTATGAACCATAAAATACTTCTCCTTAATGTATTGTTCATTCTTGGGTCAACAGTTACAGAGTAGTTCCCTTCGGTTTCAATAGAGAACAAAGTTTTGCGGAATCAATAGAGTTGATTGTGTAGAATTGGATGAATAACTCAAATTTTCCATTTTCTCATTACCTAACATGCCAGTGAATCCTACTTGGCAACCGCATAACAAAATCCAATAGCAGAATTGTGATTACATAAATGCATTTTTGCTCATTCCAGATATAAAATGCCATGCAGAGCAGCTGCGTGTTCATTGATAGGTTTTTCCCAATATTATAGAGAGAGTGACATCCCTGAAATTTCCATTTTTGTATCCATTTACTCGATGCATGTTCATGGTTTTTATTTCAATTGACACCAGGAGCAGAAAAAATACTGACGATGTACAAATTCAGTTGAAAATTTTGCTTCTCCAATATACGACGGTGGGATGAAAAGTTTCCGGCCTGACCAAGAGATGGCGCCATTAGGTCTACATTTGGAGGCGTCATACAGTACCATTTCTACTAAGCTTGTATATAAAGTTTCAGTCCAATCGCTACGTTAGTTTTCCTTTGAGAGCACATTGCACGAGATCATATCAAAATATATCAAAATAACTCTTGGAGAGCTATCTACACAAAAGTTAGCTGCATTTATAGTTACTTACTCTCAAATCATTTTAAGTAACCTTCGCAACTTCGCAGACATCTCACAACTTTAATAGACCTTTATGTGCTCCTGCGTAGTATGACATTAGTTACTACGATGATTTTACTCTCACGCCTCTGTGTCGTTTTTCACTGTCAATGTTTCTCTGTGCTCCTGTCATTTATATTCTTTTATTTACCTATCATTGTTTTTAGTTAATACATAAGATTATTTTCACATCTATAATTTAATTCAAATTATTCTTAAGAAACACATTCCTGATTGATGATTTTTGGCCATAACTTTTATACCTAGTTAGCCGTAAGTTGTCCATCATAATTTTTATCAGTACAATTGTATAAACATCTTTTTCAGAGTCCTGATGAAGAGTGTAAACACAGTCGAAATATAGACCAGGCAGACAAATTGGATAAAATCTATTCATAGTGTCCTCTTATTTTGCCTATAACAATAATTATATATATATATATATATATATATATATATATATATACAACAATATATATATATATATATATATATATATATATATATATATATATATATATATATATATATATATATATATATATATCGAAATGAATGGCGGATTATTCATTTCAATCTACATCAATAAAAACAATTTGATCTCGTCGAACTCGCATAATATTTATTCGTACAAACCTTTCATTATAGTAATATCCTCGGAACGACTGTCTGAGTTTGATGCGTATAATAACAACCGGTATGAGAGAGGCCTCTGGGTGGATTTACGTTGAAACCAAATTAATACATGGAGTATTTCCATCGAATCGAAGACTGTGTGGGGGTAGTCTAACCGAATTTATTCTCATAATCCACGCTTCTTAGTATTCTCTACTAGATATACTCTGCTTTTCTGGTGTTCAGATCACGTCCAATTTTAACTGTCCTTTCGTTGCAACATATGCTGAGAGTTTCAAGTTGTATATAAATGAATTGCATATATTCCATTCGTATTAAGGAAACGTGCAACTTGAGATCGATAAAATAAAACAGAAGGAGCTTGGTAAATGTTTCACAGAACCAGCTGGTAACAAACTTCTTCTCTCACACAAAAACACATATATTATATACAAATATATGTAATAAAAGTCTCAGTTAGCTGTCTGTACAAATGTTGTCGACGAGAACGAACCTATCACTTTCAAGAGTGAAAAATGAATGCGTTTCGAAAACTCATCGAAATAGTGGAATGATAATGAGATACAACTGTTTCAGTTTCATTATGAATCATCGTCTCATTCAATCAAACAATCAAGAATCGATGAAATTCAAAACGATCCCATATACGAAGCGAATCTATCTTGCGAATATATTCGAAGCGCACTTAATATCACTCTCGAAAAAGATCCGTTCGTTCTCGATGAAAACATTTTTGTAGACATCTCCATGAGAGTTTTATCTGATCTTTATATTCCAATATTTCGATCAATAGTACCAGTATTGACTGATATGAATGATTCGTGAATCTTGAAACAAGCTATTTTTTTCCAAGAGGTGTGATCTAGTGCGATTAGGCATTGGACTATTCTTACACATTACCTACCGACAAAGTTCTGTTGTATTTAAATAAAATTTCTACAAACGCTGTACTTACTAACACTAATGTTGTCATGAGTAGGAATCTAAAATGCTGGTGAGAGTTTATACGCCTTTTCTTCGATAAAGGGAGCTCACGTTAATAGTTCAGGAATTAATGTTCTTCTCATTCGGAGGTGGGACCTGGGGTAGTTTTCGAAGATATCGATTCTTGATTGATTGGTTGAATTAGACTGATGATTCTTAATAATAATGAAACAATTGTATCTTATTATCATTCAATATGTTCGATGATTTTTCGAAGCGCACTTAATATTCATTCTCGAATGTGATTTTCTCGTTTCAACATTTGTGTAGACAGCTCCCTGAGAGTTTTATCTGAAATATTTCGATAGTTCTATGAAGAGTATACTCAGTATTGACTAATATGAATGATTCGTGAATTCCATTATTGACTACTCAGTTACAGGTTTTTACTAATTCATTTATCATTCTTGATATCTTGATGCCATATTGTAGTGTTAGTCATTTTTCGTCTATTTTGCTGCGTTACTAGTATATGCTAAAGAACAATAAATCGAAACCGATGCTTAAGGAACACCAGTTGCTGTTGATGTGTTACTCAAAGGAAAGATGCACGAGAAAGTGAATCGTGTCTTTGGAACAATGTAACCGCAGAAAACATATTTTATGCGGTACCAAAGAAACGCAGTAAAGCTTTGTTTTACAAGTAATAGATTCAGATATTGCATTATCCAAATTTTGCTACAAGTAATTCATATAGCTCAAAATTTTCATCGTTCTTCGAGGAAATTGATAACCGTTGAACATGTATATGAAGGGATCATTACAATAATTGTCTGTTCTTCCAATTCAATGCTACTTGCCGGTTCTGATGATTGAAGGAAATTCCTGCAGTATATTTTCAATACGAAGTATATCGGTACAAAATATTCAACAATTATTCTTCAGTTATCCACGAGACTCATTTCTGGAAATCTTTACACTTCAGCCTTTTTTAGAAATGCTTTCGGAGTTTCGCTCAGGGAATGGTATATGCCAGTTTGAGTTGCCTCTATTATTTTTATTGAGACCTAGTTAAGGATTGATACTGTGTCTGCAACTACCTCAAGTGTGAATTTCACTTTAAACGCTACCAGAAGCTTCCTCTTGTAATTATTTCAGTTGGTTTATCAAATCCTCTGGGATAATTCGTCTCTGTAAACAACCCCTATTCAAGTTAATCCTGTCGGGACCTCATTGCTTTGGATGAGACCCGAATGGAGAATAAGGACCACATCTAGTCTTAATTAACTGTTCGTGGGATCATCGTTTTGGAAATATGTAATTTATATGACTTAATTAATAGAAGACCTGTAGCTATTAATTCCATTGATGTAGTTGTTATGCATTTTTATGAGTGGTAATATCTACAAGATAGACTTCAATATAAATTTATTTTATAAATTTATTATTATTACTATTATTTAACATACACTGTTTTACAGGACAGGTCCTAATTACAAAACAGGAAACACAACATATACAAAAAACATAATTGGTAGTACTAAAGCTTCAATTTTGTACTTTCATTTTAAATGGAAGAGTTCGTGATGTGAATCTCCACTAATGAAATGAAATATAATAATTATAGGAATAAAAAAAAGTTGAATGCTGACCAAACTTATTCATACATATGAATTCAAACACCCAAATACATATACATTCACATATTACACACATAATTATATGAGTGAATATGAATTCTGTTCGTGAATAACATATAAATGATTGTTTTACCAGAGATTATGTATTTCAAGGAAACTTGCCTTAATATCAGTTACAGAATAGTTGAAAATATCCACCCAAATAAGCTCCCAAAATATAACATTGTTCACACATCGTTTGCAATGGCAAAAATTTTAGAACATTCGTTATAGCTGCTGGAAGGTAGAACGTGAATGCGCTTCTAGAAGAAACTCTTGGGACAATAAAATTAAGCATTTGCAATAATTCCTGACATTTCACTTCATTTTTAAATATTTTATGCAAGAAGATTATTGCATGGCATTTCCTTCGCGCACTGATTCTGTCCACATTATGTCGACTTGTAAGCATTTCATGTCGTATGCCTATAGGTGGATATGTTCCATTAATTCTGAAGATCAAAAGATTCAGTAACTTTCGTTGCATCAAGATGATAATACTCATAGTTGATGAGTTGTATTTCCAGTTGATCAATATGTTACTGAAAACCAGGATCCCAGATTGTTGATCCGTATTCGAGTTTAGATCTTACGAAAGCACAATACAATGGTTTCAGAGTTGATATATTGCTGAATTCCTTTCCAACACGAACAATGAAACCATATACTCTACAGGCAGCGGTGACTGCAGCATTGATATGTGGCAAGAAAATTTGTTGAGAATCAAAGGTTACGCTAAGGTCAATAAATGTATTAGCTCTTCCCAAAATAGTATCACCAATTTCATAGTTCAAATTAATCAAATTATATTTTGTGGAGAACGACATTACATGACATTTGGAGATGTTGAGGTTTAATTTGTTGAAACCACACCAATTTACAATATTACGCAAGTTTCTTGCAATGCGTTCACAGGCACTGATGCTGAAAAAATAAATCGAAAAGTCATCTGCGAACAATAAGTCCTCAACACCAATGACATCGATTATATCATTTATGAACATTGTAAAAAGCAGAAGACCAAGTATGGAACCTTGGGGCACTCCAGATGAAGCACAGTATTCAATTGATGTATACCCACGTCTAAACACGCGTTTCCAAGTGCGATTCGAAAGCCCGAAAGTGCCTAGTTTATTCAATAGAATACAGTGGTCAAGCCTGTCAAACGCTTTAGAGTAGTCCATGTATATCACATCAGTCTATTTGCGATTATCAATACCCTTTGACTTCGAAGTCTTTGACTACCAAATATGCAAAGAGTTGATAATTGCAAAAATAAAAAATATTGTTACGATTTTATGGGTACTTCAACTACTTTAATATGCCAATCTTCCTGAAATAATTTATTAACATTGAACAACTACAAACACTTTATAAGGGTTGTGATATATTATTCTATGATTGAAATTAAACAACCACACTAGTATTTAGAATTATATTTACGATTATTAGCAAAGAGCGAACTATCCTACGTGCTTGTTGCTGTGGTTACGCACTAGAAGAGAAAGTAACAGATCCATGAACATAGAAAATGAGTCAACGAAAAGAACTCTCTGGTCGTAGCTACGGCGCGGCGGTTATCAATAGTCCATAAAACCTAGAGGCGGCTTCAGTGGAAATCTGTCACACTGCCCCTCCTCTTGGCGTTGATGTCTCGATCAGAATTTAACCGCTCTATGCTGTAAAATGATGTACAGTACGAATTCGGTTCAACAAGTCGAACACACCCCACGGGATCGTTTCATGTCTACAACAGATAATTTTTTCGTGGTTATTACACTAGTTTTTATTGGTACTAGTATCTGGAGAACTCCTGTATTATTTCCATATACTAAACCATAATTTCTCATCAAATCCATTCTCACAGTAATAAAAATTTATTTTAAAGGACACTCTATTCTTTCCCAAAGCCTCAATAATTTCATCTAGTTTGTGCATAATAGGGGAAATGTTTATTGTGTCTTCTTCAATTTGTATCTGTTGAACTTCATGGCTGTACCGATCTTCACCTGTAATTTTGACTGCTTCGAATTCCAGGGCTCTCACCAAACCATCATACCCGGTTGTTGGTCTGATCAGTGGTCGATGTTGCATGAGTTGACTGTCCCTTAACCCTCTACCAGATCTTACACTCGATTGTTCCATCATTCCTTTCAGAGCCAATAATAAGCCAATCGGGTCCACTTTTCGATTTGAGTTTCGAATTCCTGAAGGAATTCATTCTTTTCCTGTCTTCTACTTTCAAGTTTTATTTGCTACAGCAACTCCCTATGACTATAACCACACCTCAATCTTTCGTTTTTTCAGTTTCCACAGTTTTCTCAAATTTTACTGGATCACCCTGTGTTGTAAGAAGATTAGACATAGGAAAACTCATATTCATTCAAATGCTTAGGAGTATTCAGTTTTCTTCCTATACTGGACATTTTTACTTTTGGTATATCTGTTTTATGTCTCTTCCTTTTCTGTCACCACTTACTAAGTTTTCATATAATCCTACCATTTGCTTTTCTAAATTTCCTGCAATCATTTTATAACCTGTCATAGTCTCGTCACAAGTCACGTCTCTTGGACAAATAATTACACTCTTAAAATCATTCCTTACTAGACACATTTTCAATTTGGATTAATGTCGTTATTTCTGTTTGTCTTGTTGTCCCCAATTTGTCATCATATTGAATAGGTCCTGTTTATCTTCCTGTCTTTGCCTTTCTCTGTCGAGTTTTTTCTGCTCTCGCCAGTGTTCTTTTTCCCACTTTTTCTGTTTTCGCCGTTTTTTGTCTTCTAGCCTTTCTTATCAACGATTTTCTTCCATTTGGAGAAACAATTTTTCTATAAACGCCTCCATCTCTGCTGTGGATATTGTAGCTGGAATTCATCTATTACTTGTATTTAAAATTATATTTATTATTATTTGCAAAGAGCGAACTATACCACGTGGTTGTTGTTTTTGTTACTCGGTCGAAGAGAGGGTGAAAGATCTATGAACGTAGAAAATGAGTCAACGAGAAAAGCTCTCTGGTCGTTCGTACCTACGACGGTTATCAACAGTCTCGCCATTTCTCGCAACGTCCACAAACCAACCATAAAGGCGGCTTCAAGGCAAATCCGTCACAATATCCATCTGGATAACTCTAAGATTTTATATAAATGTAGATGCATCTTTGTATTATCCTTCCACACTCATTATAAATATAATTGTAAACAAACAAATGTTGTTATTTAAGTGAGTAGATTTTTCTGTGGATTCCTTTACCATCAAATGTCAGATTAACTGATAATCTGAAAATCCGGCATTTGACCGAATGGCACGTAAAAATGAGTCGGCCACAGCCGCGCCTTCAAAATATGATGAAGACATTTGAAAATATAGGGATGAAAAAATCGCGAGACCTTATAACCTCCCACCTTGTAATTGTAGAATAACGTTGAATGTAATATAAATGAATTGTAATGTAAACGAAGAACTCAATAAAACGCCTTTTCATTCATTTATTCATTCTTCCAAACCGACATTGATAAATATACTATTCATTAAATTACAAACTGAATAATAGAACGCAAATTTCATGTTTGATAGATTGAAGCATTTAAAGAAAAAATAAATTTAATTGGATGAATAGTTGTCTAGGTAAATAATTTTTTATGCATTAATTCTTTTTGAAGATTTCACAGAAATTTTGTAATTTATTATTAGTCATGTCAACGGAATATGAAATCCAGAAATTAAACTGAGAACAAATACAAAATTTAAAAATACGAATAAGATTATCAAATTTAGCTATGTCAATTTATGCGAAATGCATTTCTCGTTTGTTTTTACTTCGAAAGATTTGGTTTAGAAAAAGATAATTTGGTTTTATTATAAATTGAATAATTTAGGACCATATTGATGTATATTTCTTTCTGGGAAATTATTTCGATAAAAACGGAACTTGCAGGTTATTTGATTCTCTAATCATCTGAAAATCGAAGCAAAATACATGTTTATTATAGGTTTGATTATTTTATCATCTGTTTTTTATTTTCCGTCTTCTTCATCAAGATTTCTTTTCGATTAGATGCAGGAAAAATGAGGACCTATGATCAATGAATAATATGAATGTGATTATTCTTCTGAAAGTTGATGAACATTGTGATGGTGATCTTCAGGTGAATTGGTTGATATATTGAGAAAAAACACTTGACTTGCTTCCCAAAAATCAAATTGATGGTTTGACCATTTTTTCGGAAAGTTATCACATTTTCAAAAGCTATACTGTTAAGCTTTTGTAAACTCTTAACTAAGCTAAACTGAAAGCTTTTAGAACTAATTTTCAAGCAATAAATATAATTTTGTGAAACCAAGTCAAGTGGTTTGCTTCAATTTAATAAAGTTTCATTGAAATTCTGAAGTGTATTGCGAAAAATTCAAGAGATATCTGCACAATTCAAGTATCTAATATGGCAAACCTTAATCACACAAAGTTAGGGATTGTGGATTTGTCTCTCTATCCAGCTTGTTTCAAACTTCTGGAGAAAATTCAATATCAAAACAAACTTCACCTCGTTATTTTGATATATCCTGATCATAATATATCCCGATAGGAAACTCTATACCAATATTGTCCCGAAAGATGTTCAATATACCTTTCTTATTTATTTTCACAGATCTATCCGAGCGAGAATTCAACAGCAACGAAATATGAAATTCCAGTCGATTCCGTTCACATTTCGGTTTATTAATTTCGAGCTGGGCTCACGGGCCGTACATTTTACTCCAACTTTATACCAAACATAACTCTCGGCAATCTCTCGTTTATATCTACTTCCCTCTATGCTTTCCGGTAGACCGGATCCCGAGAGCTGTACAGGCACAGTTTTCGAATAAATAAATATATTGTACGTAAGCACGAAAATAATTCCGCAGAAATGTGAATGAGACGAAATGTATTCAAATTCTTTTGTGAAAATGTTCGACGTATGCATCCAAAGAATAAAACATGAATCTTGTTTCGTCATGTGTATATTTAGGGAGAAATTCTTTTGAAGATCTCGAAAATTTAAAATGGTTGGGTTTTTTCGTATATTTTAACTAGAGTGGAGGGCTGATAACTTTTAGGCAGATCTTATCAAAATATTGAATGAAAAACTGAGTTTAACAAAATAATATTGATAGCTTGACAATTGTTTCGGTGTGTTACCGCTTTTTTAAAAAGAGGTAACCTTCAGATGATGATTGTTCAGTTTCACTTTACCTAACTCCACAAAACAATTCTCAAGCAATTGAAATAGTTTCAAGAGACTAACTTGAGTATTTTTACTCAAAAGATTGAATATGTTTCACCAAAAGATCAGCGAATATTCAATCAAATTTCTCAGTTAGATATTTTACTTTCACAGAATTACAGAACAAACCATTGAAAATCAACACAATGACACAAACTTATTTTCTAGCATTGCATGATTCTTTCTCATGGAATCAATATCAACAAATATCAAACTTCAAGGAGTTTTAACTTAAGATGACGTTCTTAGGTAACCATATTTGTTATGTTTCTCTAATTTCTTCAAAATTATTCAAAAAGTGTATACTTAATACTCCAATGTAATTTCTTCGGAAAATACGAAAAATTTCAGTCGTAGAGTACATCAGGAACAATAGCAACAATCCCATAATCCTCCTAAAAACTCAACACGTCAATTAATCAAAACGAAAACGTCATAGCTGAAGAAAGATATTTCAAAGCTAACACACATTCCTTTACTCAGCAATAGAATAATGGAGACAATCGAAACCGAAAATGAAAACATAAAAAGAAGGAAAAACGTTAATTGGATGCTTATATGGCTTAATATACCATGAGGTAGATCAAACAACGCAGTCTTTTAAGCATACAGCTTAGAGTGAACACAGAGTAGAAATATCACATTCTTGGAATAAAGTAGGAAAATTGAACTTAATGTAATCAATTGAAATCAAGTCCATAATTAAGAAATATTCTTAGATGTTCGATAAAATATACATGTTAAGATTTGTTAAACAATTGAAGGGATATTACTACACGAACAGATTTTATATGCTACGAAACCTGGATATAATTTGAATGTAACCATAAAATTTGAAACACATGAGTTGAACCATGAAATGTTATGAACCCTGAATAATTTTCTTCGAGTCTTTTTCCTTTTTTTTCGAGAAATGAATCCAAAATTTAAGAGCTTATTCCTGATATTTGGTGAAACATTGCTGAATGATTCAACTAATCGAAAACTCTTGGCCAAACTCCACAAAAATTGTTCAATAATGATTTGACCATCAAGAATTGTATCAACTTCTGGATAATGTTCTGAAGGTAAGTCGGAATATATGTTGTGTGTCAAGGAAGTTCAATAATGTTCAAGAAGTATGGAATCTAGCGAAATATTTTCAATTATATCTGATATATACCAATATTTCGAGAAGCATCAGTGAAGTCAATTGACATTTGAAATCTCCAAACGAGTTCCTCTGAAGTGTTTTCAGTATAATGACCTTATCTAATAGAGTATGATAAAGAGTAGAGTAGCCTTGAGATTTGAAAAAAGTGGATGGCTATAGTAACACAATATTTGAATTTTTTTCATATATTGGAACAAATAATAATGTTGTTAATCTCGCAGACGAACAAGTAATAATAATAACAATATTAAGTTTACTGTGGCAGGAGTTTAGCCAAGCTCTCCACTCCTCCAGTATAAACAAGAAAATATAAACACCCAACACTATAGAAATTAATCAAAAAACTAACAGCTTATTCCTTGATAAGGGACCTGAATAATAAAGAAACTAAAATTAAATGCATACCAATTAGAATTCAGATAAAATATAAATATAATATATAAATATAAAAATAACATAAAATTTGAAAAAACGAAATACAATACTCAACTTAAACTATCTGAAACTTAACTAAAACTCTCCTCTCTTAGCTGATTGTATAGTTTCTTCTTTAAATTAATCATTAATGAGGTATCAGCTTCAAACAACGCCCTAAACTCATTTAATGTGTGAGTGGATATATAATCGAAACACCCCTCAAATTTAAATGTTCTATGCTGAGGAACGCTGAAATTACCAGCCTAAGGTATATTTACTAAATGAGCTGATTTACGTAGTTCCAATCTATTGAATAGATAGTCAGGAGATTCACCAACAATCAGTTTTGCATTGAAACTAACCAACAAATTCTCAGCCCTCTTTGTATATGTGATTTCTTCAAGTTTATTACGGTGGGGTGCGACATGGATTTCGTAGGAAATACAACATACAAAGCGCAGACAAGAATTTTGAACCTTGACCAGGTTATATTTTTCCTTCTTCGTAAATGTACCATACATAGTACACCGGACAGCAATAATCAAATCTAGGATAGAGAAAAGATTGAAGAAGTCTGAACTTACTTGCTTCATTCAACTCAAATTTAAATCCTTATAGTCTCTTCAACCTCATATAGCTGGCCCTCTTTTTAGAGGTAACATATTGCCTAAATGATAACTCCTCATCTATCCAAACCCCCAAGTTTTTAGCAGAAGACTCCCATACTAACTCTACAACCTCCAGTACCAGTTTACCAGACGAATCTGACTTCGAGGGATTTGTTTTCCATAAGGAGAGCTTTTGATTTTGAGGCATAAGGTTTAGGGTCATTTCTAGGTGACAAGTGTGATAGTTCTAAATTCATAATGCTGTTGTCAGACTGGAGACTTTATAAGATTGGTAGACCTGAAAATCATCGGCATACATGTGAATACTGCTGCTAGTGAAGATGTTCGAAATATCCAACACGAACAAAAATCAGTGGGCCCAAAATACTACCTTGAGAAACCCCACGAGGAAATGTAGTCCACTTTGAGTAGCACCTTCTTCAAAAACTACTTTGAATGTATGTTTCAGAGATTCATAATCGAAGGACTAGAAACACAGATTTTCTCGTAATACCAAAACATAAAGAAAAATTATTTGAGAGATGCTTCTCATATAGCATAGCAGAAGATTTCAATTCTGTTCCGTCTGACATCAACTAAATCTATGCAGAGTTAGAGAGTTTTCTTTCTCATTAAAACCATTGTAATTATTGTAATTAATAGTAAAGCATCAGAATTATTTTTGGTAATTCTGTTGCATCAATTATAGAAGCTTTCTGTCTTCATTTCAATATTTTGTTGTAATTCACTTTTCAATATTCAATTTTTCATTATGGTGTACTAATTTCCAACTTCTAATTGTTACATTCATTTTGATGGTGTGTTCACTTAACTATTTGTATATATTGTAATGTTAAGTAGATCAGCAATGCTGAATACCGAGGATTAGAAATAAAGACCTTTCTTTATTATTATTATTAAAAACATGTACCTAATTCGAATCAAAAACGTCTTATACCCTGAAAAAATAGTAGAAATTCAAATTTGGAGTTGAAAAGCTTTTCGTATCAACTTTACATATTTAAAATTAGAACCAATTCAATTTCAATCATCAATTTTTGTTTCGTAAATTAAATCAAAGTTAAAAGTTATACAATGTTTGACATGTTTAACCAAGCAAATGCAAAAGTTACAGTAGCTAAATTTGAGCATTATCATTTTCAACTGAACCAGTTCAAAAGGTTGAATTTCATGCAGTTATTCACACCTGTTGTCAAACGCCGCCCGGTGCTTTAATCAACAGACTCATATGGAAGGAATAACACGAATCCCGCCTACGTAGGGTAAAATACAGCTATTTTAATTCAGTACAGGAACGTGACACGCCTTTTGATATCATTACGTTACTGAAATAATCCGGACGAGATAGAAGTAGATCTGGCAGTATACATAACGATTTGAATGGCAGTAATTCAATTCAGTTGCCGTTTTTCGAATTATTTGCTACCATCGCAAATTCAATTTGAAAATTATGGAACAGCTTTCTTTCGATTCATCCAATTCGATAAATTCATCTAATGTGGTAAAAATATCAGTACGAAGCAAACAAGATATACATATTTGTTTTCTGAAAGCTTTGTCAATTATTTGGATTCGAACGATTGAACGTAAGGTAGGTGACACAAATAAGGCCTACCTCATTTTTTTTATCTTACTAGCAAGTTAATAATAACAATGCACTGGTAACTTGAAATACTTTTATTAATTCATTAAACTTTGTAATAAAACAAACAAAATTGCTTATGAAACAAAAATCACACTTCTGTAAACTCGAATAACTAAAATATCACTTTGGCCTTATTGGAAACCCTGGTCTTAATAAAGTTTAATAAAAACAACTGAACATTCAACTTCCTAATTGAATAACAGGAAACGCTATCAATAGTTATATTAAATCTAATGAAATTACAAAAATTACTTTTGATCAGATTTAACGAATTTGTCATCATTTGAAAGAACTATATTATTCAGACTTTTTCACCCTTTTTTCAACAATCTCCAGAAGAGTAAAATATTTTATGTGCGGATGTGAGTCCAACACAAAACTCATGATACCAAACTCCATAATAAATAATTGAAATGAAAAAGATATAACAAAGAGCTCAATCTAATCTAAAAAATAGTAACTTATGGCTTTAACATTATGGCATTCAATGAAATATTACAAAGAACTCAATCTAAATCAACTCATTTCAGTCAATTCCCTTTGTTCACATAACTCCTAATAATAACTTCTATGGAGTCATAGTGAATGTCTCAATTATTATTGGCAACTCTATCGAATGTAGACTCCATAAACCAAATGGGGGATTGTATTACAGAGTTGGCCCTCGGAGTTTCTAGGTAGAATAGGTCTGTATTACGGGAATTTTGCATAGGAACACGAAATATCAAAGCGGACAAAAGAGGACGACAATCAATACTATTGTGCAATTATTCGTACAAAAATTTGAGTGATGAAATTTCTCTCTTGCTCTGCAATGAGATTAAACTGAATCGACTCAATAATTCGTTATGATTCACTCCTATCTGTGGATAAACCTTATCCTCCCTCCAAACTAAGAATTTCAAAAAACTTCTCTGAATAGCCTCAAGATGGCATTGATGGAAAGTGTAAATGGGATGCCAGATCATGCTGTCATACTCCAATTTGCTTATTACAAGGAAAACACTTACATATCATGCTGCCATACTCCAACTTGCAATTATAAGGCATACACCGATATTACAGGTTTTTCACTTATGTGAGGTGATATTTAATTATCCTATAGACAAAACACAGCACATCAAGTACAAATAAAGATGAAAATACACTCTGCCAGAGTTTTATAAAAACAAACTTGTGCTCCGCATCGTTGTTATTTTTCACTGCAAGTTCTAACACGCATTAACAATGTTGATTAATGTACACGCAAACATCTATAAACATTGGCGGCCATTTCAAATCGTGAAGCGGGAAATTTTAAAAGTAGATCTCATTTGTTCGATTTTACAAAACGAAAAAAAAAATTCTCTACAATTTGTCTTTAGAACTAAAAGCAGAGCTGGTATGACGAAACAACTCGAAAATTATAGTTTACATCATGATATATGCTGGGTAATGTACATTAATTACAAGCCCAATGGTCGTTCGGAACCATTCCTTGAACTGAAGGTCAACTGAATTGAAAAAAAACTGTTGAAGTAAAATATGGTACCTAATTGTGCATTCAATATTCAACTCTAAAGAAGAAACGAAAACCATTTTTAATGACTGAGATTGAATTCTCGCTTGATTCTTGATGAAACATAATTAAATATTGAATTAAATCAAATTCTTGGCTTGATGTTTCACCATTATATTTAACAATATGAATTTGTCAACATATTTCGAGCGTGAGCTCATTTTCAAGACTAAAATACAGTAAGGAACGAACAACAATGGATACAAGGAGTGAGGATAATTGAAAATCTAAGTGTTCATCTACGATGTCTTCTCTTTTCTTCCAATAACTGCATATTTCAATTGCCTCTAAAAGGTCTAAACGTTTCCCTTTATTACCTGCGTGTAAGCACTTGGTTTTCTCAAGGTCTATAAAGTGGTTAGAGTTAATACAATGTTCTGAGAATCCGGTTTTTTTAACATTGTACAAAATCGACCTTTTATGCTCGTCAACCCGAGTTATTATTTTTCTACCTGTTTAGCCGATATAAAACGCTGGACATTCATTACAAAAAATTTTATAAATCCCCCTTTGGTCTTCAACATTTATTTTTTTATTATTCACTAAAAGTTACTCAATATTTCTTTTAAGTGAATAATAAAGAAAAGATAAATGTTGAGGACAAAAGCGGGATTTATAAAATTTTTTGTAATGAATGTCCAGCGTTTTATATCGGCCAAACAAGTAGAAAAATAAAAACTCGGGTTGACGAGCATAAAAAGTCGATTTTGTACAATGTTAATAAAACCGGATTCGCAGAACATTGTATTAACTCTAACCACTTTATAGACTTTGAGAAAACGGAGTGCTTACAAGCAGGTAATAAAGGAAAACGTTTTGACCTTTCAGAGACAATTGAAATATGCAGTTCTTGGAAGAAAACAGAAGACATCGTAAATGAACATTCAGATTTTAAATTATCCTCCCTCCTTACATCCATTGTATATATATAAATTTGTTGTTCGTTCCTAACTGTATTTTAGTCTTGAAAATGAACTCATGCTCGAAAAATGAAAACCATTTTATCGATTGTTCTTCATGCTATGTGGTCAATTGTTAATCAAAAGTTAAGTGTTGAATAACAATTTCAGTTTATATTCTATTGTTCTTCAGTTGACTGTTTCAGGCAGACGACTAAAGATAATGTTGATACTGCATAAATGCAAATATTGATATCTTCAAACCTGGATAAATGATGATAATTAGTAACTAATTGCTACTAATTTCAAAAGAATTGAATCTACTCTGTGATAGCTCATATTTAAATGAGAGGTTATAATAAAAACTTGTCTAAAAATCACTGACTGAACAATTCTTTATTCGACTAGTTTCGCCTTTTACAGCATTATCAAGAATGAATACTTATTACAAAGACAACGTATAAATATTTTGCAGATCTGTTCGGACCACCTCAAGGTTTTTTAGACAAGTTTTTATTATTACCTCTGATTTAATTAGAATTTATACCCTATAACTCTACATCACGAGTTCATTACTTGATAAATTATTTTCATTATTCATCTCAAATTGTCTCTTGGCCTACCTTTCCAGTGAGCTAATTATACGCCATAAGTAATTATTTCCTCAATCGCTGTGCATCACATTGTAGAAGATTATTGTAACGATGAGTTGGTGGCGCGAAACGTTCGCAAATTATCCTTCTATCTAAATTAGAAGCGGGGAGATTTGGAATTGGAGCCGTTGCTGAAGTCGTCGCCTCGAGTTGATTCGGAAATGTGCAGGAAAATGTTGTTAAAGGAGTAATGAATGTTTTTGCGTTGCTACTCCTTCAGCACTGTGAATAAACTCGGATTTTGCATGTCATTTCTGATAAACATCAGATTCCACACTTTAGAGGAAATTTAATTGAGTTCAAAACACTTTCGTTGGACTGAGCCAGTGTTTATCGTATAATTAAAAACACTTAGCCAAAATTCCACGAGATTCTTTGATAAACTTGGCATGTATCAAAAGATACTCCACTTCAGCTTTTGAAAATGGTTTTTTTCAATAATAATCCGGAAACAAATGCCAAGCAATAAATAAAATAGATGACAAGGAGCTTTCGCTTATCAGTTGATGAAACCTTACTTTAAATAATAGTTAGTTGAAATAAAATACTTAGTTTGAGTTCCTTAGGGTAATACTCTGAGGATGCTAAGTGAAATTAATTCGAGCCAAGTGATTTGATAATGATTTTCTATTAGGCCAAGCAACAGGGAATTTGTTGTGACATCATCTATTTCAGCAAACCGACTATGCCATTAGAAGGAGGGTACTTCATACTTTATTTTCGTTTTAATTTGGAAAAGCAGATACCAATAATGAATTTTTTATTGACGATTTATACCAAAAATTCTATTTTTTTTCAGTTTTTTATTTATAACATTAAAAATAAATAAGGAGACTCCATGACATCTATGAATATTTTTTAGGCGATTCAATAACGAACAAAATGCGCCGTCAGTCGACCCGATTGGAGTATTAGAAGCGGAGAAAATTTGGATAAACTCGGAAATTTATTGTTTATTCAACTTATCAATTACTCCGATAATTTTCATCTTACCTGGCTGCGATTTGGTGAAAAAGTAACAATCTTGGCACTCTTCAAGTTGGAAAAAAATGGACAATGGTGGCAAAATAATTTCTTGCGTAATTAGGGGTTCCAATAAATCAATTGGCTTAATTGCAAAATGTCTGGACACCACACGAATCGTCCAATTCGGTATGTTAAAACGTATTTCGAAAATATAAGCAGAGTATAGCAAAATGTGTATCTCGAATTTTCGAGAAAATATTGCAAAACACACGAAATAAAAGGCGTAAATATGACACCGAATGTTCAAGCGCTCGTAAAGGACGCAGTGGAAGGGGGACTTGGACGGTAGGAGAGTCAAGTAATTAGTAATACTTTCCTCTCCTACTGTCCAAGAGCCCCTTCCACTGCGTTCTTTACATGCGCTTGGCCGTTCGGAGTCATGCTTATACATTTTTTTCATAAAAATTTTCTTAAATCATTGGGAATGCTTAGACCTCCATACAAATTTTTGAGAGGGCTCGTGCTTCCTCAGGCCTCATGACGTCAGCGCCTCTTGGAGTTGGTATCGAAGAATTTTAAATTAAATCTTGACCAAAATACTTCCACAATTGGTTCGAGATGTATTTTTTTTAATTGGGTGTTCTTCTTCTTCTCGTACCAACGCTTACAGCGTGTAGGCGATCATCCACTCATTCTATAATACGTAATTGCCCCTCCGTAGCTAGTGCGAATATATCACCCACGTTTTTCACTCCACACCAGTTCTTGATATCGCACAACCATGAATGCCGTTTTCGGCCTTTACCTCTTTTACCTTCTATTTTACCCGTTTATATTAGTCTTAGGATCTCATATTTATTGCCTCGGAGTATGTGGCCCAAATAAGAGATCTTGCGTTGCTTTATATTTTTTAATAACACTCGCTCGACGCCGGCTCTTCTAAGTACTTCCTCATTCGTTATTTGGTCACCCAAGGAATCTTTAATAACCTGCGGAGTGTCCACATCTCAAAAGCCTCTATGCGGTTCATGGATTTTATTTTGAGTGACCATGTTTCGGCCCCTTATGTTATTATGGGCCAAATATAGCATTTTACCATACGAAGTCTTGTGTCTGATGATACTTCTCTTCGACATAGATATCTTTGAAATTTAATAAATGTAGTTCTTGCCATCGCCGTCCGTATTTTTATTTCTATATCGCTTTCCAATTTGTCATTAATGTTACAACCAAGGTACTTAAATTTATTGACCCTTTCTATGGGTTTATCCTCAATCATTATTTGGGCCTGATTATGCTGTTCTCTACTAATAATCATGAATTTTGTCCTTTCGGTGTTGATTTTGAGTCCATATTCTTTACCTATCGTATCAATTCTGTTTAGAAATTGCTGTAGAAACAAACAATCTGCATGAAATGTCTCTCCAGAAGTCAATATCAAAAAATCGACATCAAAATCGATTAAATATCGACAAATACTTCTACAACAGAATTTTCGGGAAGTAAATAAGTCTATATGTTGCCTCTGAAACAGATTGTCTTTCATTTCGAGAAAACCTCAACACTTTGACCAATACTGACATATTTCCTGCATTCTAGAAATTATGTCAACTTGAAAATTGATGAAATCCATTTATAATCGCCCCATTTCTGCCTACTATAATTGATTTATCCAAACGATTCTCTATATCAGAATGTAGTTCCTGTTTGAGCTTCGAGGTATCTAACAAAGCGGCTTATACAGTTCGACCGGTTAATATTGAACAACGACATACCACTGTACATACCCTCAATTTCCGGAGTAAACTAATTGCATCAACTCGAACAATTGTGTACTACGAAACCTGCACAGGAGATATCTACTGTTTGTCTACTCGAATTACGTGAACTTGTATCAAATATCATGAACTCACACAAATTCTCTCGTTATCTAAATTAAAGGTAACTGATGGAACATTTGACCCCTGCATTGCTTCTCAGACGAAATTCAGTTATTCAACCAATATCTGGTTTTGTTTGAAACCACAGAAAATCAAAAATGTGAGTATTAATGGGTGATTTTGGGAGCGTAGTTCCATTTAAATCGAATAAAACACTCAGTTTGGTATCTTGGCCTTTTAAATTCTGGGGTCAACTTCTGCGTCACTTTTTTGAGCATTTCGGCCTGTATCCCATGAATTAGGCGTGTTATGTTATTCTGTAAGGCTTCAATCGTGTTCGGCTTGTCCACATACACTAACGACTTCACTTAACCCCAAGAACCCCCAAGAACTAATCCAGAGGCGTCAAATCGCATGATATTGGCGGCCAATTTACAGGGCCATTTCGGGACATAAGCTGCTCACCAAATTCATCCATCAACATGGAGCAACATGCCACACGAGCTGTGTGGCATGTGGCACCGTCATGATAAAACCACATGTCAACCAAGTTCAACTCGGCCAACTGGGGCAAAAAAAAGTTGCGTATCATGGTTCGATATCGTTCGCCGTTGACGGTAACATTTCTTCTACGGTCATTTCTGAAGAAAAATGAACCGATGATGCCACCAGCCCATAAACCACACCAAATTGTCTTTTTTTCGGGATGCATCGTCAGTTCTCGTCAATTCTTGTATGGCATGTGGCTGTTCATCACTTCAGGTGCGATAGTTTTGTTTATTTACATATACGTTAAGCCAGAAATCAGCCTCATCGCTGAACACAAATTTTCGATAAAACAGAGGATTTTCATTAAGCTGTTCTAAGGCCCATTCACCAAAAATAAGACTTTGTGGTAGGTCATTCGGTTTCAATTCTTTGAGAAGTTGAATTTTATAGACTCTCGAACCCAAATCAATACGTAAAATTTTCCATGTGGTTGAGTAACTCATGCCCAATTGCTGAGAACGGCGACGAATTGACATTTCACGATCCTTATTAACACTGTACGCTACGCCTGCAATATCCTCTTCAGTACGCACTGTATGCATGTGAGACAATGGTGTAATGTCCAATAAAGTAAACTTTGTGCGAAATTTGATGGTAACAGCACGAATTGTTGATTCGCCAGGTCGACTATGACGACCATAATATGGTCGTAACAAACGATACACATTTTTCAAAAAGTACGAATTTCGACAGCAAATTTCAACAAGTTGCAATCGTTGCTCGTATGCAAGTCTTTTCATTATAAAATGGCAAAGTATACTGAAACCTTTTCACCTTGACAGATGACGTTTAGAAGCCATTACCAAAAAGTGCCGCCAACCTGAAAAACTTCACTCTTAAAAAATCACCCGTTATAAGTTGGAGTAACCAATTTTTGTGTTCTATACGATTTATATAATATACTCCATAATGAAGCAATATATTCATCATTAGTTTGAATAAATGGAAAAATTATTCCATTCGTTCAACATTTCAGGATGTATCAAGAATTTCAATAATTGACATCAAACAACTAGAGTTCAGGAAATCTCTGTACCACCTGTACTATGATAATTTGTTCTATAACATGAATCGTGAGTAGATTCTCGAAAAACCCGGATACAATTATTGTTATAACTTGAAACAGAGTTTAACCTTTTTCTTCCTCATAAGGGACCATATCCATTTGATGGTTATTGGCGAAAGTAATGGAAAAATATCATGAAGGTAATATCATAATTTTGTGCAGCTCTTCAAGAAGTGAAGCATCCTTACCAGTCCAATTCCTTCTTTCTAAAGCCATGAACAACTTTTTTGGCGATGTCAAGTATTCTTTCACGTTTGAGGAATTGTTTTTTTATGTTTCTGATAATTGTTTTTCAATCCCTACGTCTCAGAACTTCTGCGTTAGTTAAATAAACCGTCATAAATGAAATATCTTAAGAATCCGACAACCTCCATTAGCAATAATGATGTGGTAGGAAATTGGAATGATATATCTGGATTTAATAACGATCTGTGATGGATACTGTCTATGTTGAAGATGATGGAGATTATATCCGCTCTGTAGGAGATTTTGAGAAAATAACTGTACGGATTAGAAATTTGTAGATTTCAAGATTGCTGGATTGGAAATGAACATGACGATAAAAGTCAGGGTTGCCTGTAGTGATACAATGATCTGAGTTTCATTCTATGGAATGAGTGTACCCCACTTAAGAGTCCTTGCTTATGCTGTGAAAAATCAACATTGCATATAAATGAGAGCCACAAATTGTGACTTGGGGCATGATTTCTGCTTCGAGGATCTATTCACCCTTCCACACAGGGTTATGCTTTGTTTAAACGTGTTATCCCCCTTATATATCGAAGGCAGGGAAAGATTCATCTTGATCTGAACTGAAAAATGTGAGGGTTTCTCCATAATGAGCCTTAGTAGAGTATGTGTTATACGACATTAAAATAAATGATATAAATGAATAGTGGCCGTAGTTCAAAAGCATTCCAAAGAAATATAATCCTCTATGGTGATAAAGGAAAATTTTCAAAATAGTTGTATGAACACCATTTACAGGTGCACTAATAATTTCCGAACTACAGACCTTCCATTTGAACCAAGTATTTTGTGGTTGACATATTTGGGAATTGATTGTTAACTGTACTACATGAGTTTACATCTATTTTCAACGTTTTCCATTTCTGGGTATATAAAGAATGGATAGTATCGACTTTGTATTAGAAAGGTACAGACTTATTAGATACAGTCTCATCAAATCAACATACGTTTCAAGCTACCAACCCTGCATCAAGATTTGGATGAAACAAATACATTTTCGTCAGTATTATTGAAAGCTTCATTATAGTTAGTAGACTGAAGAATGTAAGGTGTATTATGGCATTTCGTGAAATTTTGGCAGTGATTTTAGTTTTAAAAGACAGGGTATCTTTCAAAATGTTCCACCGATTGTTGTTAAATAATCAATAATTGATGGAAGTATGGAATATCAAAGTATGGAAAATCAAACATATTGAATAATTGAAGATTCGGAATGATAGCATCGTCATCAAGCGAACCCTCTGGGTAAATATCACTCTGTAGGCTAAACATTTATTTAGTGATGTGTCTTCGCCAGGCACTTTCAATTGTAAGTGTAAAGTGTAGAAAAATGTTAAAAAACACTTATTGCTGTAAATTTGAAATGTTCAAACGATTCAGGTTGTTTATTGAGAAGTTAAAAAAAATTGACAGGTGATTTCGATCAGCACAAGTACTTGCCAGGCAAACCGAAAGGTGTGTAGTACCTCAATTAATATAAACTTTATGCTATGAAGTTGAAATAAATATAGGTGTTGGTCTGAGAGATGTAAAGAAGGACAATACAATGAAAGGTCGTTGAAACTAGCAAAAACCTTGACACTTGTGGGAAAAGATGTTATGCGAGTGCAAGTAAGATGCGTAGTACGCAAAAAAATATTATTGATGCGAATTACATTGTGTGAAATTAAAAGCTATGAACAAAATACATTTCATTATTTATGATAAAATATATATATATATATATATATATATATATAAATATATATATATATATATATATATATATATATATATATATATATATATATATATATATATATATATATATATATATATATATATATATATATATATATATATATATATATATATATATATATATATATATATATATATATATATATATATATATATATATATATATATATATATATATATATATATATATATATATATATATATATATATATATATATATATATATATATATATATATATATATATATGTAGTGTAAGTCGCGGCTGACTAGTTAGACATAAATTAGATATTCGTGGTATAGCAGTCAGGTGGTGTCAAATAAGAAAACTCTTTCCTCGACTCGAGCTTTCAAAACTATATTGTTCCTTCATCAGGAGTGCTACAACGTAATATTACAATCAACATGGTGAATCAAAAAATAAAAAGGTTAACTTACGAAATGGAGGTTTATTCTAAAAGGTTGTACCATAAAATAAACGAAATTTGTACCAGACCGCATGGTTTAGCTCCAATTTTGTAACAATCAAACATAACCTGCACGATGGGTTATCAATTGGAGCTAAACATGCGGTCTGGTACAAATTTCGTTTATTTTATGGAACAACCTTTTAAAATAAACCTCCATTTTGTGAGTTAACCTTTTTATTGTATGATTCACCATGTTGATTGTAATATTACGTTGTAGCACTCCTGATGAAGGAACAATATAGTTTTGAAACCTCGAGTTAAGGAAAAAAGAGTCTTCTTATTTGACACCACCTGACCGCTATCCCACGAATATCTAATATTATATATATATATATATATATATATATATATATATATATATATATATATATATATATATAGATGAATTTCTAAATTCATCTAATCATTCTATATTTATCATAAGATATGTCACTATAATGAGAAATAACCTCATCGTTTCTCTCTAAGACCAGGGTGGATAATTTTTTAAACCAGGAAAAATTAAAGTGGAATTGAACCTATCAGAAAAGGAATAGAATATAAAAAAAATTAAGGAAAAAAATAAGTTACAAGCGATCTGTGTTAGAAGTCCTAGGGGTAAGTTGAAAACGGTAAAATATGGTTCATCTCGATTTCTGGCAAAACATGAAGTCCTATGGAAAAAAATAAGGGTTTTTCTATGAAATTCATCAATCATCTCGATATAAAACTCATTTGTGAATGACTAAGATGCAAAACTGATCGAACTGCAAAAACAAAAATGTTCGGAGAAAATTCAAAAAAGTAATTTTTTTTGGATTAATATCATTTTTTCTATGAATAAATGCGTCATTATTTACTGGAGATTAACCTGAAAACCTTCAGCATTGAAATCATGTGATTCAAAACATGATTATGAACATTACAAAATCAACGATAACTAATCTAAAGAACAAAGATATTCCAATAATTCACTTCATTGAAACGTTTATAATTACAAATGATTAAAATATACCAACGTCTCAAATGTAATTAATTTCTGAAATGTTCCCAGCGTCAGACATTGTTCTAATACGCTAAAATGGTTTATTTTTAGTTTATAAACTCTGGAAGTCCTATTATGAGGAACATATAATATAGAGAACGCTGAGAGGGAAAGCAGAGCGTAGGTGTTCTCCTGTGAGGCTTTCCACAATTAAGATTTATTACCCAAGACTAACTTCTGCTGTCGAATAATGGCATTCACGGTGTAGTAACGGCTTACTTCAGGCGGACACGAGCCGGCTTACGTCTGTTAACGTGTCTCTACTAATTCCCTCTCTGACATTTCCGCTCCGACATCATAACATGAATTTGCGGTTGCGGTCTACCATTAGCTATAACTATGTATATATATATATATATATATATATATATATATATAGATATATATATATATATATATATATATATATATATATATATATATATAAATATTTTTAGACTTTAGAACTTTTTTAGATCAAAAATATCACACCATGGTATTAAATTAGATAAATTTACAATATATCATGAACTAACCCATACAGATACCACCATATCCACCTTCTTTCATATATATGGTAACTAGTGGACATCAATAGTCTCAAGAATTCTGAGAATGAGCCTACCTATGAATCAATTGGAATTCTATAATTCTCCATTGTTGACGTTTGTCTGATGTAGAACCAAAGTTCAGCATGGAAAGGAATTGGAAATATTTATATGGTTTCAAAACCATTTGTTGTTTCTAAATACTTCACAGTAAAATTTACAGATAAATTTTTTGTTGAATCATATTCTATTAGCGTCTGAAGAAGTCGTTAAACCGACCAAACGAGTGAAATTATCAAATAATAAACTGGTATACAGAATTCAGTTGTTCAAATCAGCTTATATTTTTTTTAATCATGTGACTGAAAACTATGTCCTCTTATATCATCTGATAACTCACATCTCTAAGCTCTGATGAAAGTATTCATTCCTTTCAGATAAAGAACAAATTTTCAAAGGAGTTTTATAAAAACAAAGAAGAATAAAGTACCATTCGTTGTCAAAGTTGTAAAACATATAGCCATGAGCGGCAGCAATAGAATTCTTTCATGTTACTTTGATGCAAGTCTTGTGAAAATCGTTTGTTTCGCTGATGGAGTCCAGTTCATTCATTCAAACAAGAAAAGGCACTCAGAATTGGAATTATTCCGAGAATTTTAAGACACAGAATGATTACAAAGTAGTTCCTTTCTCAGGAAAATGATGGATATCGTTTTCTAATCAGTCAACTTCAAGTTAGTACACTTGTCTTGAACATCTGTAAAACATTCGAAGTGTATGTCATTTATTGTTTGTTTGAGGAGGGCATTAAGATAAGAAGAGTTCTGTGGCTAGTTGATTTTGTATTGTCGAAACTTTCGATCAAGAAATTTGCATTTAATTTTTTGTCTGAAACAGGGAATCAAATGCTCTCAAACACTTGAAATGCTGGCATACAGTGAGTCTACTTCAAGTGGATGAAGTGTTATAAACTCTTCATATCTGATAAAACAATTCATATTAGATGAAAAATTAGATATGAGCTGGCGTTACGGGGGATGATCAAGAAGTAGGTGGACTATTCAAAAATCGCGGACGTCCTTTCGATCTCGGAAATTTTAAACTATGTTGGTACACTCGTCTTGAACATTAGTGAAGCGTTTCAGGTGTATAATATTTTTGTTTGTTTGTGAGAGAAAGGAGGAATCTTTTACGTTCTCGGCGATCTTCTAATATCGAAAACTTGAAGAAAGCAGTGTGCATTAAATTTCGTGAAAGAAAGAGTCGAAATGTTACAGTAACATACAGTGAATCTACTTTGAGTGAAAAAATTTTATAAACCTGCCACTGGCACTGCCCACTGCCTAAAAATTACTTTGTTGATATTTTAACTATATAAAGCATCAATATCTCATTTTTTTCCAGTTGTGAAAATGACGCCTCGTCCATCTCTAATTCCGGACCTGGATGCAGCACCTCCTGCTGAAGAAAAACCTTCTAGTCCACCCGCACCAGGGCCAACAACCAAACCTGAGCCAGGGAAACCCCCTAGTCGCGCAGGCGCGTGTCGGGTATGTTTGAAGGCGTTCAAACCTGACGACTTTAGCCGTACATGTGCCGAATGTACTCAAAGGGTGAGTAATTCTCAAAGTGAAGCTGCTTATTCACTTCTATCTGAAAATGTATACTTTCACATACAGAAAGGAAAACACCAAGCACAGTTTGTTAGAAGATTTGAGGTACAGAAACAGAAAGAAGTCTTTCTTATATATATTTTCATATGTTTTCATTTTAGTATGTTTTCATTTCAGTGGTCAGGTTGAATTTAAATAATTCCAACCATTTCTATAGCTAGTCCATAACATTGTTCAAAGAAAAAATTCGTAAAGATTGATTATACAGATTTTTATAAGCGTGTATTAATTATCTGAAAAAACTTTCGATAATATCGAGAATTCAGTCGAACCAAGCGCTACGTAGGCCATAGGGGTCCAATTTCCAATACATTTATATTCAGATTGAATCTGATAATATCTATTAAAGAATTCATAGAGGAATTTATTCCGTTTTTCACTACGAAAGCAATGCAATTCAATTTACTTTTCGTCCTCCTTAAATACCTATTTCCATATATTTACCGAAAATTGAGAAACAAATTTAAAGGAGCAGAAGATTCTCTACACCTGACAACAGAAACTCAATTCTCCTTTTCTTTGAAACGTCTTCAAAAAAACAGACGTAATTGAAATTTGAATATTAGATAGAGCGTGATTGATACGTATGCAATCCAAAAAGGTACAATGTGAAATTCAAATGAATATTTATATGCTAGAATACAAACAAATATTCAAAATAACAATTCAAAAATTCATATATTCATCTCAGAAATCATGTTAATAATTGTTATAATTGCTGAAAATCGTTACTCGTATAAATAAAACAAAATTAATGCAATATCATGAGAAACAATAAACTCTTCAAGTTCTTTCAACCTACAAAAAAAAATTTGTCGTTTGTCGAAAAATTGAAATTTTATATCATATATATATTTTTATCTATATTAAATCATTTATAGATAAATTTGAAGCTAATGATTTCAAAGTGTGTAGCTAGTTGAGGTAGTTTTCAATGCCTGAATATCAATTTGAACTTCAGAAAATTACGCCGAAAGTACTTTCTGATATTCCACGTAATTTGTGGGCATATTTCAACTCCCTGAATGCCAAAAGCGCATGATATTGTTACAAAAACATGAGCAATGGTGCCTGGGTTAAATATATCACCGGGTCGTAGTTTTCAACTTGTTTCTCGGTTGGAGTTGCCTGCATTCGTCGTGTTGCTAGCTGAGATTCATTAACATCTCAAATTCAATTTCAGTTGTATAATATTCACATAACCTAGTACTAGTATTACTGCTAACCCAAACTTCGCTTAGTATATTACTTTGATGTCTTTCAAACCTAAAATATGACCAGAGCTTCAAGTTGCTATGTTATTCAGACATGGTTATGATAGCTTAAATTAGCTATCATAAATTTCAAGAAGATTACTAATAAATACAGTAGTCTGCAAAAGAAAAGTTCGACTTTTTCCTCGGAAAAATCATTTGGTGTATAGAACACGTCATTCATATCTGATACAAAATATTCAACAGAGAAACTCGTGATACAAGTTTGAAATTCACAGGATGAACATTTTCAATTTCATAGGTTCACACATTCTCTTTCAGTTTCAGTCCTCATATTTCGATAGAACTCACAACTTCTTCATTGGTCAAGTAGGTTCAATCTAAAGGCCTCTAAGTTTCATTTAAATCACCAAAAACAAGTTCTTTAATATTGAAGTTTGAATCCATGATATTTTCCTTCTATTTTTATTATTCAAGTCATTTGAGGTGATGTTTCAAATGGGATAATAAACTTGAAATTATCTTAAATAAGCAAGTCACATAGTTTTTATTCTGGGTACTGAAAGAATCATGTAAAACGTAGACTAAAAATTTCTTAGCAATGCATTAAATTCAAACACAAACTTAAATTGAAATTCAAACACTTCAACTTCTGATTTACACTTTCTTTGACAACATAGCATGACGAGTTCCGTCGTTACAAACGATTTCTTCAGAATACTGACTGATTCAGTATTCTATTAGCACCTGAAGAAGTTTTGTTCACACTTTTATTGACAACATATCATGACGCGTTTCGTCATGTTGTCTATAAAAGTGTAAATCAAAAGATCAAGAATTTTAGTTTATATTCAATTATAGTTGATTTACATCAAGTACACGCCAACACTATTCAATATTCTTCAGATCATAATAAATAACCCTCTTCATTCTAAATGATCCTGAAATTTTCTACCTTTTGCCTTTCTTGCAAAACGTGCTAAAATGGATTGATTTTATTTGGGCAAGTAAAGTGAAAAAGAGTTATCTCAATTAGGAATTGCTCTTGAGGAAACTCAAGTGTCATATCGAAAATGTGAAACAAGTATTTTCGAAATTCTTGCAGACAATGGCAGTCAATCAAATTTGGTTTGATAGTGAAACTCCACTTTACAAAAGAGCGACAAATGAATTTTTTAACTGCAGTAGAAAGTTTTACAAAAGCTTGAAGTTATTTTTTCATTCAGTTTCTGAAAATTGAACGCCCTTACTTCGTGTTAATCCGCCTCAACAATGAAAATGAAGAGTCCCTAATATTAAAATGATTATTACTCAAATCTAAATGTTAGAATTGAATCTGAAAAATAATGTTTTCTTTGAAATGTTATTATTCCTTGTTTCACGTCCACCTAAGTCACTTCCAATTGAAAAATGACAATCAACAATAAGGAATTGAACATGTGCAAATTGAAATTGTGAATTTTCATTTAGACCTTATATATCAATGAGTTTCCTCTTAAGAATTCTATACGTGATTTTCAATTATTTATGAATTTATCAGACCTAAAATAAATCAGCAGCTTTTCTGTTATGTTTTCAATAGAGTGCATAATAGAAAAAATTGATTATTCATCGATAATCGTTATTTACAGGTGTGTGAAGATTGTGCTAGTTACAGCAAGTTAGCAGAAGACGAAGATCCAGCCAATTGGAATTGCAGCGTCTGCCGGCGGAAGTTGCAATCCAGAGCGGCAGTTACGACGAAAGATTCAAACGAGAGCTTGTTAGATATTCCCATTCAAGAGCTGCAAAGGAGACACTCTGAAGCTAGATTAGGTTCGGGTGGAACTGGCGCTGGTTCTTTAGGGGTAGGGGGTGTTGGAAGTGGCCTTGCACCTCCAAGAAGCCCTGAACTTAGACGACACTCGGACGTCTCTCCTGCGTCGTTGAAAGAACTAGAAAAGGTAATCTAATGTTTTGTCAAAAAAATGATCTTTGTAACTACATATCAATAGTTATGTGTCATAATCGTATGAATTGTGTTTTTTTTTAGAGGTATAGAACTTTAAGTTGGCATTACTGTTGAAGATGGCGACCGATTTAACAGCTGAGAAGTGATTTATTCTCAGTTTGGTTTGGCAATTCATCATGAATAGACTCACGCCTGAACAACGCTTGAAAATAGTGCAATTTTATTACGAAAATAATGGTTCTGTGCGGAATACGTATCGCGCACTACGTCCATTTTATCGTCGACAAAATCGTCCATCAGAGCAGTTAATTCGATTAACCATGGAACGTTTTCGCGCCACGTTTACTCTTATTGATAACTCGCATCCGCAGAGACGCCGTACATTGAACGCGTTGCATTGAGGAACACCCGAATGAGTGCATCTGTCATCGAACACAGGAATTGGATCTGTGTCCATGCACTTTATGGAAGGTTTTGCGGAAGTGTCTTGGTTTGCGTGCTTACAAAATCCAACTAGTGCAAGAATTGATGCCAAACGATCATCAAACAAGGCGTAGATTCGTCGAATGGGCCCAAAACGAGATTGCCGTTGTTCCCGATTTTCATAAGCGAATTTTGTTCAGCGATGAAGCGAACTTCTGGTTGAATGGCTACGTCACCAAACGAAACTGCCGCATTTGGAGTGAAGATAATCCTCAAGTGAATGTCAAAACACCGTTACATCCAGAAAAACTGACTGTTTGGTGCGCTTTATGGGCTAGTGGAATCATTGGTGCGTACTTCTTCAAAAACGATGATGGCCAGAAAGTTACAGTCAATGGTGATAGGTATAGAGCCATGATTACTAACTGTGTCATTCCTGAATTGAACAACCATGATGTCCCTGAAGCAGTGGTTTCAACAAGACGGCGCAACATGTCACACAGCTCGTGCCACAATCGATTTATTGAAAGACACGTTTGATGACCGCCTCATTTCACGTTTTGGAGCTGTGAATTGGCCTCCAAGATGTTGTGATTTAACACCGCTAGATTACTTTCTGTGGGGCTATCTAAAGTTATTGGTCTATGCGGATAAGCCACAAACGCATGACCATTCGAAAGACAATATACGCCGTGTTATTGCCGATATACGGCCACAAATGTTGGAAAAAGTCATCGAAAATTGGACGTACAGATTGGACTACATTCGAGCCAGCCGTGGCGGCCATATGCCAGAAATCATATTCGAAAAGTAATGCCACAAGATTATCTTTCGAAAAAAAAAATTCTTGTCAATCGAATGATCCATCGTTGTTTTATTGCAATTTAAAGTTCTATACTTCTGAAAAAAACACCTTTTTTTACGACTCAAATCCACCAGGCTATGATGTGATGAGAATCGGATTCGAATCCCGTTGAAGTCATGGGTGTTCGTATTCATCTCTTTGTTGATAAATAGTTGGCACTCAAATGATATATCGTTGATTGTTGGTCAATGAACATAGACCATATTCGTACGTGTGTGTTTGAATTTGCGGTTATATTTGTGGAGAAAGAGCAATTCATTCTTCTTCCTCAATCTCTACTTAACTCAACTTACTTCCTGTTACATTTTGAAATTACTTCTCCGAGTATTTTGTTCCCATTATGTTTACTGTTTGGAATTAGTTCTCTTGTGCATACAGAATCTCAACAAAACTTGATAAACCTACTATCTTGAATAAATTATAAACTTTCTACTTAATGAAATCCAGTTTACGTGGATTATTTGCATTAATGAATTTGCTTTAGCCAGTTTAAGGTCTAAAATTTCATTCACGTCACTGCGCGATAGAGCAATGATAATAATTCATATGGCTCACACAGTTTCTTGAAGAATATTTTCACACATATTTGAAAACTAATTGGAAATTGATAGAGAAACCTTTCAGAAAAATTCGACGAACATATCGAAAAACTACAGAATATAACACCAGGTAGATGGAGAAATGATAAACAATCGATAAAGCTGAACTTGAGACTTGATCGCGTTAATTTTAATCTAAAATGAAGAAGTTCCAGAGGATAGAATGATGTCATAACTTTATTCGAAGAGTGTGGCGCTGTCTTGGTTTACGCGGATGACAGTTCAATTGTGGTATCTTCAAGCTCCATCCATGACCTGGCAAATAGGTCGTCTATGTGTCTAGTCTCTATGTATCTACTCACCCTAAAATTAACATGAAACATAGCTTATACTCTTCTGGCCTGTTGGCTACACGATTAAAGAGAATCCATTAGTGAGAGAGCGTATTTTTAGGCGTTAGGATTGACAATCACTTAATAAATAGACAGGAAGTACATCATCTCTGTAACAGACTGGCTTCGTTCAATTTTGCAATGCGACAACTAAGAAATTCGGATATGCTGGTATGGAAAGGTTGCACCAGCGTTGAGTCTGTATTTGTGATGCAGAAGAGAATTGTCAGGTCCAGGTTTCATCATGTATCAAGGCGCATCTCCTGCCGGGAGTCCTTCAGGGAAATTTTCTTGACAGTGGTATCGATATTTATTTTGTATCGTGCTCTTTATGTTTGGGATCATCTGCCTTCTTATATTGTGACTGAGGAAATCCACTGTCATGATACTCGTAGTGCTTCTGAAAAAAAGATCTGTTCGCCATTAACTCGATTGAAGCAGATCCAGGACAGCACGTACATATTGAGTGCAAAAATCTACAATCATCTACAGGTTTATATACGCCAAATGGAAAATAGAAACAAGTTCAAACACGATATAAAAATTTTAACTGTGAAAACTGTCTGGTATTTTGTCGACGAATATTTAAATTATTGTTTCTGATATTTTTTGTAATGTTTTAAGTCTTATAATTGTTTAGTAATAGACAGGATGCCGTATTACTATGGTAGGAATCCATTTGTCCTTATGCTTATATGTAATTCACTTGTCGAAATTTACTTGGAGATTATTGTGCTAAAAATTCACTTTGCTCTTTTTATTGACATTTTCCCATACTTCGTAAAGGTCAGTGGAAATAAATTTTATTATTATTATTATCATTATTATACTTCAGTTTGCTGAATATCCAAGATAATTGCGTGGATACAATTCGAACTGATCACATCGTTTTTTTCCTTCCCAGCGTCGAGTTAAATATGGCTTCAGTTGAGATTGAATCAATGTAAAAACTATCGGATTTTAAAGTCAGCTATATAACTCTGATTGTGAATGTGCAGCTCATGTCAGGACATTGTATTCCTGAAATCTATTACGCAATCCACCGCTACACCGGTGAATTATTTGAGGTGATTACACAGAACGTGAAATGGTATTCCACCTATTCATTCTCAAAACATGGAGGGTACAATTTGAATCACGAATTTATATGTGCAGGATGGCTGGGGTATGGCTATTACTAAAATTGCCTGCTGATCGGAAATTTACATGGAGATAATACTAAAATCATCGAAGCTTTTGATGTCTAGTATGAACTTCATATTGTGAAAGGATTGTTGAATAATTATCTATACCAGTGTCGAGGAATAACAAATGGCACATATTCCGTACCTTCTTTTGACGTCCAGTCTTAATACATTTGTTGTTTTTATGACAATAGAGTGTAAAAGAATAATAAGTGAAAAGACTCAATATTCTCGAGGTATCTCCGAAAAAGAAGTGTTATTTTAAAATATCAGAAAAAAAGTTTTTGATAGAGTCAAGTTATGGTGTATTTCAATTAGATTTTATTAATTTAGAACAATGTCAAACATGTCTCTAGCGAGGAGTCAAATATCATTTCATCAACAATTATCTCACAAATTATTTTATTTCGAAAGTTTCTTCTGCATTTATGTTCATTCATTCGCAGAGAATCATTCAGTAACACTATAATCTATATTGTCACCGAACTTCACTTAGCAAGATAGCTCAGTGTTCCCTGCAGACAAAGTTTCACCTAGGCACCGGGAAAGTAATCGGGAATATCGCTGATGAAATACAGGAAAAGCAGAGGGCGCAGTACCGAGCCCTGTGGAACTCCACTTTTCACCAACGCACACTCCAAATATTCCCCCTCCACTGGCACTGGGAGAAATCTATCTGCTTTCGAAGCAATGAGATCTATGAAATAAAGCAATGGAAGCTATCTGCTAATGAAGATATGAGTGATATGAAACTCGAAAAACGAAATGTCGACAGAAATCATTTGTAGCTGGATTAACTTCACATAAGAGTGACTTGCAATACAAAATTCACTCCTTAGAGTGTTAATAATATATCATGGTCCAATTGGGAATACTTCTGACAGAAGTCTACACACATAGAACACTTGAAATCGAGCTATATGTAATCTCATTCTACAACTGCACGAATTATGTACATCTAATAGAGTGACTCAACAGATTACGTCCGGGAGACACAATTAATGAGTGACTATACATTTCCGTTTACACATTGTGACGATGAAAAAACTGCTTGTATACCATTTTTGAAGGAGTTTTTGTTACGGTACGATTACACGAATAATTCAGAGTGTTTTACATATCAAAAGCTCAATTAGATAATTACTGCACAGTCGTTGTTTTCAGTGATTGGTTCGTAGTTGATTGGCCCCATTGAGAGTTAACACATCATTAAAATCCATGGAGAAGAAAGCATACAAAACTCTTGAAGTAGCGATAATATGTCCTCACTACAATATTATTCAAAAATGAGTAAACTCTCTTCGTAATTATGTTTATCGATACCATAGGCATTCTAGTGCCCTTGTCTGAACAGCTTCAAGAAGATTTTGATCACGCATTAGCACTGGCACAAAAAATAGGAACTAAATTTCAGCAATACTCGAATATATGTCTTATAAATCTTAAAAGCTCTCAGAACCGAAGATCGTTTGAAAACCTTTCCAAAGAGAGATGTGTGTATTGGCCTTGTTTGTATTTTTTCTTACTTCAAATCACACACCTTGATCGGATGTTCATTCTAAACAAAATTTGCACTCAATTGCTCCAAGTTATTGGGTTAGTTATTCACATTAACTCTAAAGTCATTTTGTTCTTCAGTTAAAAGGAGGAGGCGCAAAAACCCCTGACACAGACTGGTCAAGAAACAGGGCAACAGGACGAAGTACAGCAAACAGCAGAGCGAACAGCCCTCCTCGGGAACAGGCGCCTCCAGTGTTACCTCCAACGCAGCGTTCCCGTCGAGGATCTAGAGTAACAAGACAGCATAGCTACGATGAGGAAGTGAAGAATTCTATAACACCCAACCACACTGACTCAGGGTTGGTTCTTCCGGCACCCATGCCTAGAAGAGCTTCGGCGTACGATGTGTATGCAGTACAAGGTGAGTGTGAAACAAAATGGAATTATTTATTAGAAGACTACTCAACTTATGTCTTATAGCTTGAAGACATTCTAAGGGACCAATTCCTATATTGATTAGAATTGTATTTTTTTCGTTTTATATTCTGTATTTTTCGTTTCCATTTTGAGTTATATCCTCATAGATTTTCTCCAAAAATGTCTTTATTATGCTACAAACTAAGTGAATTTTGCTCCAATATTCCTCACAGTGATAAAATCGAAAGTTTCTTATAAATGAAAGATGAAAATGAACTTAGAAGCTCACTAGTCGAACGGTGTAGTGGTCCTATACGGTTACGACTTAGTGGTACGGATGGGTTGGGTTTTCATCGTATTTGGGCCGTTCGGAATGGAGGTAAAACTATGGATCCAACTCTGGCACAAGTTCTTACTGCTCCTGAAAAAATAACCAGCATTCAATGGACTGCTTTGAAATTGAAATTGAGTACAGATTCATAAATATGATGAAAAATAATATCAGAAGATGTATGATTAATATAACTATATATTTTCAATTCGTTTTGTCCATCAGAGAAAAAGAGATAAGAAAATAATAATCAAAGGATAAAATGACATTACATTCACAAAAATTTAACAATAAAACTGTTCGTCCTAATATAACAGTATTACTACAATACTAATACTAGTACATTTGAAAAGGGGATTACTTAAAGGTCGATAATAAAATAACTATCAGTTTTTATAGAGTAACTCTTCATGATGTATTTATCTCATTTTTCTTAGAGAAATTAGGAATTTTGTTTGTGGATGAGAAGATTTAACTCAATGCATCGAAAATTTTATTTCGATGAGATGTATGGAAAATTTCTAGTTATCAGATATAATGGGTCATTTTTAAGCGCCATTTACATTTCAAAGGTAACTTCATGTAAATGTTGTCCGCGACTCCGTATCAAATGATCCATTCGGAAGGTCCAATTTTGCGTCACTTTTTCGAGTATTTCGGGCTGTACCCCTCGAATTACGCGTGTTATGTTATCCTGTAAGGCTTCAATCGTGTTCAGCTTGTCCACATACACTAACGACTTCACATAACCCTACAAGAAATAATCCAGAGGCGTTAAATCGCATGATCTTGGCGGCCAATTCACAGGACCATTCTGAGAGATGAGCTGCCTACCAAATTCATCCTTCAACATGTCCATTGTTTCACGAGCTACGTGGCACGTGGCACTGAATTGATGAAACCACATGTCAACCAAGTTCAACTCAGCCAACTGCGGCAGAAAAAAAGTTGCGTATCATGGCTCGATGTCGTTCGCCGTTGACGGTAACGTTTCGTCCACGGTCGCCTCTGAAGGAAAATGGACCGATGATGCCAACAGCCCACACCAAACTGTCGTTTTTTCGGGATGCATCGGTAATTCTTGTATGGCATGTGGCTGTTCATCACTCCAGATGCGACAGTTTTGTTTATTCACATATCCGTTAAGCCAAAAATGATCCTCATCGCTGAACACAATTTTTCGATAAAACAGCGGATTTTCATTAAGCTGTTCTAAGGCCCATTCACCAAAAATTAGACGTTGTGGTAGGACATCCGGCTTCAATTATTGCAGAAGTTGAATTTTATAGGCTTTCAAACCCAAATCAACACGTAAAATTTTTCATGTGGTTGAGTAACACATGCCCAATTACTGAAAACGGTGACGAATTGACATTTCACGATCCTCATTAACACTGTACGTTACGACTGCTATATTCTCATCAGTACGCACTGTACGCATGCGAGACAATGGTTTTATGTCCATTCAAGTAAACTTGGTGGGAAATTCGGTGATAACAGCACGAATTATTGATTCACCAGGTCGATTATGACAACCATAATATGGTCATAACAAACGATACACATTTTTCACGGAGCACGAAATTTGATAGTAAATTTCAATAATTTGCAATCGTTGCTCGTTCGTAAGTCTTTTCATGATGAAATGTCAGAGTATACTGAACACTTTTCACTGTGACAGATGACGTTTGGATGCCATTACCAACCAGTGCCGCTAACCTCACTTAACTCTTGAAGAATCACCAGTTACATATTAGATTACATATTAGATATAACTTAGTTTATAGGAAATCAACATTTGTAGTATGTGCTCCTCTGTTATAGAGTTTCAAACTGTCTGTTGAGTGAGCCCTTGTATATAAAAAAACATTATAGGACATTATAGACACATTACTCCGTCTTTGTAAGAATGTTTATACACAGTTTTATCATTATTCCATTCATAATATCATTGAATACGCCATAAATATTGACTTACAGTTTATAGACATAATCGAACACACTCATAAAAGTATTTCGTTTTCATACACGTTTTCATGATTCGATATCAATGTTCCTCTGTGCAACGCAACATGAATGAAATCAAAAGGGATATCTTCCGGTTAAACACGTATTGCAGTAGTCTATGTAAACACTGTGTTGTTGGGTCCTGATGCGAACAAAGCCCATTGAAATGGAGATTTCATAGGACATTTACGTTTAGCTCAAAGCAAGCTTCGCAACATTTCCGATTCGTGGAGATTGAATTGCTACGTCCAATTGCTCTCTGTTGATAATGGGATTTTTATAAACATCTGTTTCACAGACATTAACGAGACAATTTTGATTAATAGCTGACTTCGCTAGAGGGTCATAAACAATTCTTGTCATAAATCACAGAAATGAACAATCAATTAACTAACTAACAGTTTTATTTGCCCTTCAAGTTACTCGAAAAAAATATAGAAATTTTCATATTTCAAAAGCTCTGCCATGAACTTTCTTGAATGATCAAGAAAGAAATAGATACATGGAAAAATTACATAAACATATCAAATTTATATTGGAATGCAAAAAGGATCTGAAAACAACTGAAACCCCAGAAACGAAAATAATTTGTCAACCATCACAGAGATAAGCTGTCAAAAAGGTAGAAACAAATACAAAAAAAAGATTTCCAATTTCTCAAAAAACAATATAAAAATCAATTAATATGGTCCCATCCAGTCACTTCGCCATCCTAATGCCACCCTACATGTTCATGAATCTGCCTTCAACTTCTTCCTAAAAAGAGATAAAGAAACTTGACGTTTTCATTCAGTAGGTATTTCGTTGTATAACGCAAAAACTTTGTAAGTGAATCCACGTCGAAAGATAGCTGTTCTGTATAACATGATAAATTCATATATTTATATATGAGAAATAATATAATAAATATATGATATATGAAAATATATCATATATTTTTATGATAAATAAATTCGTGACATTGATTTATCGACATAAAATAGTTTATGAGGTCGTTGTGGCACATATTTGGCATAATAATATTTATCCCAAAGTAAGAAATCAAGTGAAGATTGGGCAATATTAATTCATGTCCCATAGATCTTGATGACTAACCTTGTAACATTCTCACAATTTCTGTTGTAGAATCTTGATAAAAGGAGTCAGGCAAATAACTCAAAATGATGATTAAATGATGAAAATAAATGACGATTAAATATAACGATTTGATGAAAGCATTTGATCAAATGAATCATGAAATTATGTTGTACAAACTGAAAGCCTAGTAAGGGTTTGAGCCTAGATCCCAAAGATCTAGTTTCGCTAGTTCAGCCTTATTCGAATAATCGAACACAGTACATTTGTACAATTTGAGGGTCATAAGTCATATGTATATACAGTCCGTATCGGGGGTACCACAAGGCTTTTATTTAGGCCCACTGTTGTTTCTTCTTTTTGTAAATGATTCAAGAGACTGTCTAGCAGTTCATAGTCTATTGTATGCTGATGATTGAAAAATATATCGCAAAATCGAAACATATGAGGACTGAATAAGCTTATAGAATAGCCTCACTGCCGTTTCTGATTGGTTTTACCACAATAAACTCAATATTAATGTAACTAAATGAAATTTGTCATATTCACTAAAAAGAAACGTTTATACAATTAACGAAACCATTATGATCTGGGTTTACTAAGTTCGAGTAATATTATTTGATCAGAAATTCACTTTTGTACCTCATATAAATAAAACAATTTCAACAGCATTCAAATATTATGGATTTATTGAGCGTTATGCTGGACACTTTTCGAATATAAAAATACTCTTAAATACTATTAAATAAAACAATTATTTAATGCGCTTGTGAAGAGTAAATTAGATTTCGGATGTATCATTTGGCGTCCTTTTACAATTCTCATTGAAATCATTTAGAGTAGATATAAGGAAAATTCTTCAAATATCTAATTTGGAGGGAAGATCACGTTTATACGGCCAGAGGATGTAGCCAAACTGATCTGTCAAACAGGTTTGGAGCTGGTTAAATCACTCGAAGTTGGCAGGGACTTGTTGTCTCTGAAGTTTCTGTATAACCTCTGACATGGTTATATAGGCTCTCCTACCTTTATTGGCTCTATTGATTTTTATGTTTCTAGACAATGTTCATGTTCAAATCAGTTTCTTTCATTGGGTACTCCGAAAACTAATTCCCTCGTATATTCACCTATTAATTATATGTGTTCGCTATTCGAGGATATGTCTGACAAATGCGATATCAACAGTGACTCATTTGCTTTCACTAGTCGAGTTTACTTGGACTCTTTTCATGTATAGTGAATTCTGAGGTAAGCCATAATCCCCTTGTCTATTACTTATTATAATTACTCTTTCTATTCATAATCATTTTTAAACGTTTGTATTATATCATTAGGTTTCATATCACTGGGTGTTTTTACCTCTAGGAAAATAAAGACTTATTATTATTATAAGCTCTGAAGGTCTGTGTTCAATTTTCCCAAGCTCTGTCAAGTTGATAAGTGTTAAGTGCCAAGTTAATAGTATAATTGTGTACATCAGAAATCTTTTGTATGAAATGTACTGCAGTACTCATTGTCTTCAGTTCTTTCCTATAGTTATTCAGTTCAACAAGATCCTAGAGAAATTAGGTAACTGATGTTGAATCGTGCCAAAGAAGTGGCCAGTTGAAAGCTACAATGAGTATAGAGCTAGTTGTTCGGCTTGTTCTTCATTTTCGAATGAATAATATTGCGTACCCTTCTGCTGAAATAACTTGTCTGAAACATCAATGCAAAACAAGTTGACGGTCAATTTCAATAACAGAACGCTTTGGTCCATCTGTTTTCTCGTTTTATAATTTATTATACATCTTCCAATATTTCTTTTCTTCTTTCAGGAATCAATCCAGCACAAGTAACTCAACCTCTAGGTAGAAGAGCCTCATTCCGTGTAGCACCTGCTCCAGAACCAGCAAGTCCTCCAAGTCCTGATGCAGGACCACAAATTTGTAGTCTCATAATAGCACCAGAAGAAGACAGAAGAACTAGAAGAAGAGGATCGCAATTGTGAGTACAGAGTCAATAATATAGTTATGATAATTCATTATAGCATTCTTCAAAGAAATGATTCACTTACATAATATGAAACAAACAGAGAGCTTCGCGGCTATTCAAATCATTGTAGCCGCATTTGAAATGAAGGTATACATATATAACTTCCTCGAGACATTTTTAGACGAAAACTAACCTCAATTATATGGGAGGAAATTTTGAGAATGGTCATAATATGATTAATATTAATCACTGATGAATAAGATGATTATATCAATTGATAGTAATTGTATAGCAATTATATAGTTATTAAAAAGTAATAAATGAAAGTTCTCAGAAAAGATCACTGAAAATATAAAGGGCATATAAAGGGCATACAGGTTGGTATACAAAAACATCGAATAGATCTCGCTCTTACAGACGATATTGTTATTATCACAGATATCATATGCAACAGAACTGAAGCGATTCCCGTCGTAGAAAAACTACATAAAATTGCACAGAAAACCGCGTTACAAATACCTCATGATAAAACCAAAAGCACGGAAAGACATCCCAAATATAAATCCGCCCTAACCACAAATTATGATGAAATTTTACAAGTCGACTGTTTTGAATACCTCGGAGAAATTATACAAAACTCAGGTTCATACTAAATCGCTAACGAACAAAGAATTACCAAGTTTAAAAGGCCTCCAGGCTAAGCGTAATATGATAAAAAGTGCATTTCGAGAGGCGCAAAATTAAGGCATTATATAATACAATGATTATTCCAGAAGCAATCTACTCAGCTGAAACAATGGTTATTGGTGATGATTTAAAAATTAGAGGAGTAGAGAAACAAGAACAAAAATTTTCAGTGAAATTTACGGTCCAATAAATAGAAACGCCATTTGGATTAAATGGCGTGAAAACAAACTTTATCAAAAGGCAAATGCAATACCAGAGGAAATAAGAAAACAATAATCAAAGTTTTATGCACATGTCTACAGAATGAAACAGTAAAGAACACCGAAGAAACTACTCTATAGTTTCAGAGAGTAAATGCGGTACAGAGTGGTTAAAAGAGATTCAAAATGATCTACAACAGATCAACAAAAAAAAAGTTTTCGAAGATCGCACATGTGAAGTTTGATCAAAAATCATCACGCCGACCTGGAATGAAATGGACATATGAACGGAAGGAAGAGCATTCTGAGAGGATGAAGCGTTTTTGGGAGGCAAAAAAACTGAGCAAAAGCCCAAAAAATTGCGAATTCAAGTTCAATCACTCTCCTAATGGGAAATAATCGTTATAATATTGATAGTAATAATAGAAATTATCATCAATAATTTTTATTACAGATAAACTGATGTTGATGATAATCATCCATTTCTATTGAAAATGATACTTGATGTTTATTAAGATTTATTATCTTTGGAATTAATTATTACCAATAATTGTTTTTTCTGATGATAGTTTTTGTGATGTTTATCCAACATTTAACTTACGTTGCTACAAATAATCTCAATGTGTACTTTTGACGTAATAATTATTTGTCGAAGTTAATTGAGGTGAATTGAGAGCAATACATGTTCTGAAATAAAATCGAATAGAGGGTGAAGTTAGGAGCTAATATACATCATAAAAATTCTCATGACCTCATATTCAAGAAACAACTCTCTTTATTTTCATTGTATCGAAACGGAGTTATTTTGAAGTCGGATCTGAAAATATCACATTGAAGCTTCAATGACTTGGACTTCCGATCCCATATTTTCACTGGATAGTCCTCCATTCAAAATTTATATGAGATGAAAAATTTATGACGCAATGAATAGAAGAAAAGAAAGATGCTATCAATAAATCTCGAAACACCCCAACTTTTCCAGTGTGGATACAGGATAAAGCTTTCTATGTGCACTCTTTGGAAAATGCTGAAAATGCGTGAGGGAAGTTCCCGCATTTTCATCATTTAAATACGAGATTAATTCAATATTCGCATGTGAGCCGCAACTCTTGTTTATTTTCCATGCTTTCAACTGTGAATGTGCCCATGTTTGAGGTAGAAAATTCGAAATCTCTGCTTCATAATTTATTGAATAAATTTATGTACACATTGTACTATACCGGCGGAAAATCATTTTGCATTTATTATGAAAAAGATTCTCAAAACATTTTATAAATATGCAGCGAATAATTTTATGAAATATTTCAAGCAGAACTGGGTATATGTGTTTTTTAAGAGCAGAACTTTTGCAGACAAGAGTAGACAGTTCTACTCCTTCAGTAGTTTCTCAGACTTCACGTTCAGGTAATTAAAACATACCAACAATATTCATTAAATGTTGGTCTATAAAGTTCGATAATGAGAAATGAGAATTGTCATCTACAAAATGAAATGAAAACATCTTTGAAGTTGAATTGATTAAATGAGTCCTATGCTTTACTTTTCAACTTGATCTTCTCTTACTTCCTTACAAAAGAATTTAAAATAAATAATAAAAGAATTGAGTCTGCACTCTTCAAAACAACTCCTCAGTGCATAAGTTTTTCATTCTCAACAGGTAGAATACCCAATTACAGATAATAAAAACATATAAAACTATTAAAATGAAATTAATAGTTATATATGTTATATATTTATACAATAAACTCAATCTGATACATTATTTAAATAAAACTAAGTATTTTTTCGATTTTCACTATAATTAATTCAAAACATGACAATATCGTTTCGCCAACACAGTGGCTTCATCAGATGTTGATGATAAACTGAGCTATTATATTGTGGACTGCGTATATTTATCCTGAAGTGCGTGGGGTGGAAATGACCATAGAACAATGTTCTTCTTTTACAGGTGGATGACTATAGAACATATTTCTTCTGAATTGTGGAGGATGACCATAGAATACTTTCTTCGATTGCATTTTTACTGGAATAAATTTAATAACGGAGAATTATTCATTATCATCAATAATAAGATTTCGATTATTATATTTGATAATATTTTTTATTATTATTTTTAATATCATATATCTATGTTATTATTGATATTTTCAGTCATCAAATTTTGTATTTTACTATTTATTATGTCTTTTTCTGTAATTGGGTAGTTATCTGTTCGAAATATGCTCATTATTGATATATGCTCATATCGGTTGAATAAATATGAAAGCAATTATGAATGCAGGCAACACATTTTGATTCAGGGTAGAAAAACGGTGAAGTCTTTACTTCACTGAAAGGTCATCGAAACTATGCATGATGCAGTATTCGATTTTTCTCTGGTGCTGTGTTTATTCGGGCAGTTAAGTAAATTAAATACGAGTCACCGGTATTTTCCTTTCAGAGCAATGCATACAGTCAACGAACGGTAAAAGAACCAAAAAGGTTGGAGCGTAGAAATATTGAGATAAAAGCCTTTGTTGAAAAACTACCAACTGCGGAATTTATTTCATACTGAGCTGTGCTTTTGTCTTCTATTTTATCGATATAATTGCAGTATAACGAAAGCACTTCCGAAATTACATGAACACAAAAGTCGCTACGTCATCGAAGAGAATGAAGAGACGTAAAAATTGAAAAAACTGCTTTATAATTCAGCTTTCTGTTAAATGTAGAGATATTTCATCATGGTATGTGGACTAATTTCTTCACTTCGCATTTTTGAAAACGAAGTATTTTTGTACAACTTGAAGGCCATTGCATTCTTTTCATATTATTTTTATTGACATTTCACATCAGTGGCGGATATACATAATATTTTTGGGGAGGCTAAGACCGGTGAAACCAATCAAACCAAGACAAAGAAAACGTCGAAACAAAGTAAATACAAGTGAAGGAACACAGGTCAAAAAAATTATATATTATTAAGACTTATTGAGGTTATCAATATTCATACAGATTACAGAACAAAGTCCAACTTTGTATTGTATTTGAGAATTTATCAATATCGGTGATCAGATAAATTATCAATTTATCTGGTCACCTAAAATGACAAGTTTATATTAACCACATGTTCAATATAAAAAAAATTAAAAACCACACAAAAAAAACTACCTAAAAGACAAACTCAATTATTTTCCTTCAGAAGAAATTGCTTACATTTTTCATTGAACGCTTCCGCTTTGTAACTGAAGAGTTCATTCGGGATACTATTCATTAAATTAACAATTGTATAGGAGAAAGAAGGTTTAAATAAGGTTTCATAAAAGCGAGGAATAGCCATCTTATGTCTGAACCTTACAGTGAGACAATGGATGTCTGAACGAAATCTGATTTTACGGTGTGAATAAGATGGCTTTTTAGTTACCAAGATTTTATGATACGAACACAACATACGTAACTTTCTACGTTTCGCCATATTGAGCCAACCCAACTCTACCAATCTGTGTGAGACACGGTCCCACATAGTATAAAGTAATAATATTATCCCTGTGGATAGAAAATATAGCTAGTTCATTAAGCCTTCTTTCGGATGTGCTGTTTGTTAAGTACGTCTTCAGTCTTCTCAGGCTGGAGAAGGTGTCTCTTCACGCTGAGTACAGAAATGTGAAGAACTTCTAGAAGTTTCAAGATATTTATTTGTTAGGGAAAAAGTCCTATCACGGTTTCCGGGAGATTCAATAGCACTACGGCCTCTTCCTTCTTGGCGCAGGAAGCCGTAAACGACGTTAAATTTCACTAAACGAACAACTCACCGCTCACTGGTGACTCGATCGTCTATACGATATTTCAGATTATTCATTTCAACAACATTGTACAAAAATATATTGATGTATGGTGAAAAATCAGCTAGTTTCTAATAGGAATTATTTCTTTTTTCATTTTATTGGGATATATTTCATGAGAGGAATTTTCAGGTTTCTATTTATTCAGTGATAAAAAATGAAAATAAAAGAAAGATTATTACAATTATCATGAATTTGTTGAATGAGTTCCATAAATCTATCATATCCTCCAAATAAGTATTTCCTTCCTCAACAATAAAACGCCCCATATTGGGGGCAATTTGATTATTAAGTGGGAAACCTTCGCACTCATTTATGTTAACTCTTTCGCTCTTTTCAGGGGGGCATAAGAACATTGAAACGACTGAGGTGGGCATGGCACAAAAATGGTGGAAAACACTGTCTAAATCATTCGATAATAGCGCCAAAATTCAGGCACGTTAAAATCAGTTCACGTTCTAAATTAAGCATATCGACGCTTTTTAGGCTGGTTTCTGAATTACTTATTTAAGATTCCACGCAGCTTCATATGTATTTTCCGAAATTTCTACTCTTAATAGCGTCATCTGTTCTCATAGCAAAAATCAAATTGAAATTCAAAGCAGGATGATAGCATAAAGAACGTAGAAAATGTCTTTCGATGTGATAAAAAATGCAAGAGATCAAATAACATCACGTATAACGAAGTTGGAGCGCATTTCCTTGAGATATATTCCTCTTTAAAGCACTGTCAAATAAGTTTTGTATAGAAAACGAATTTTATATTTTCACTATGGGACTATGAATTTTCATAGGTAGTAAGGAATTCGAAATAGTGTTTTTCTTACGAATTGAATTGAATCCTTGGATAGAATAGAACAAGAGCATTTGAAAATTATTTAGAATTTACAAATGTGCACATTATTCTGCGAGTAAATTCCACAAACAGAAGCTGACAATAATCATTCAATAAAAATTGGGAAACCTTCCAATTCTCTTCCAACTAAACTACTGACAGTACTATTCTTCAAAAATTGGCTGCAGTGTTTTCAAATTGCAACAGGCGAGACAAACTTTAAACCACTTGTCTTTCGATGTTTAATCTATATCTATATTAGGGATCCACAGAAATCAGACATAGATATGATTCCCCCTAATGAATGAAGAATTATTCTAGAAATTTTTGGATGTTGGAGGCCGTTTCTCGTTATTAATCTATCTCGAAAATAAAATGATAACAAAGAATACTGTCATCTAGATTCATTAACGTTTATTCAAAAATTGTGACATATTTTCCATCATTAAGGTGGCTTCTTCAGATTGAAAAATAAAAGAGTGTAAATCTAGAAGACAGTGTTTTCTCATTATTGCCTATCTCATTGTACAAAACTGCAGAAAAATATGCCGGCAATTATCCGTGCACAGAAGATATTAAAAAACCGAATTATCATCTTCACCAGATGCAGCCTTGTAAGAAGTTATCAATTTCAAGTCTTGAATTGTATCGCACAGGATATTATGAGAATGGCTCAAGAAAAGAACTCTTTATGCAGAGGCAAATATAAATCTCAGCCTTTATTTATCCATCTTTAGCTGAATCAGTAATAACAACATTGGTAGGAAAAGGAAAGGAAACTAATTAAGTCGATAAAATTAATAAAAATGAGCATAACAATAAATTCAAAAAATTTGAAATTTGACTAGAAAAGCCTACTTGAACAAGAAACCTACATCCGAAGTTTTTTAATGTCTCTGCCTATGTGGCATTAGCTGCAAGAATTGTGAGAGATAAAACTGAAGAGAAATACTTCATTTTATTCCTCATTCCAGATTGTTTATTTGACAGGGAAAGTTGTGGTTATCATATTACAAATTGCACAATAATAATTATAGCAAATACGAATAATACTTTATCCTCAATAAACGCTCGCACTTTTATGTATGCTATCAATTTCATAATTATGGTATAAATAATGGCTTATACCAGGAATGGTATAGAGCTATAGATAAAGGAGAGGTAGTGATTGTTGTATTATTGAATTTCAAAACAGTAGTAGTAAACTTTATTTAGCACAGCTAATACACGCTACAAAAAAAGTAAATTAAATATACAACATCAAACAACATATTTCACCCTAGATGAATTTTCACAAAATGATACAATAATTGTTTGAACTCATTATGGTTCTTACATAATTTGAGGTTCGGATCTAGACTTTTAAATGCAATCATTCCTTTCGCACATAAATTATTTAGGCTTATCTAGACCTTGTTTGGTAACCATGTGCATCTTCAACGTATTTTACACTGTCAAAGATATAGCTAGGAACCTTGCCATATTTTATTTTATAAACAAAGTCTAGAGTTTTATATACTATATGCTGCCTAATATTTGAACAACTTAGTGTTTCTAACATAAGTGATACAGGTGTGTACCTATTGCACTTCAATATAATTCTAAATGCTCTATTTTGGAGCTTTTGCAACTTTTGAATATCATTTTGAGGAGAAGTGTATAATACAGTTGAACAAAAGTTTATATGTGGTAATATTATCGACTTATACACTAGATACTTTGTGAAAACTCTAACATAATTACTTATCCTTGCTAAAAAAATTTACTTTTCTTGAAATTCCACTCATAACATATCTAAAATGATTTTTAAAACTCAAATTTTCATCGATAATAACACCTAAATACTTTATTTCGAGTCAAATACTATATTTCACTGACTTGTTTCAATGGTACATTATCAACTTTGATTTTTATATTATACTCTAATCTAGATAATTTTGCTCTGTTTCCGACAATTATAAATTCAGATTTATCAGTATTCAATGAAAGATTGTTATCACACAGCCATGTATGCAATCTATAAAGAACACTATTAATTTTATTAGTTAATTCTTGTGAATTGTTGCCCGCAGTATACAACATCATGTCGTCACCAAATATAGAAATTTCACAATTTTTCACATACTTAATTATATCGTTTATAAATAAATTAAACATTTACGGCCCCAAAACTGTTCCTTGTGGAACTCCATAATCACAAATTTTTAGTTTGGACAAATAGTTTCCGTATTTCACATGTTGTGCTCTATTATGTGAATATGAATTGAACCATTGCAACACTGTTACAGAAAAACCAAACTTGGCAAGTTTTTTTCAATAATAATGACCTTTTAACAGTTTCAGAAGTTCTACGTAAATCCAAAAATACTGAAGTTACTATTTCATTTTCATCGATTAATCGATTAAGAGCATTCGAAACTTTATGTAGATCATTGCTGATGAAAAAGCTAAATAAAATTGGTTTTGAAGATTTAGTAAACAAATGGTTCAATTCTTATCTACATTCTCGATCTCAAAAAGTTAAGTTCAATGGTGTTCTTTCGGACTGAATTGATTTTGGCGTACCTCACTGTAAGGTCCTAGGTTCCCTGCTATTTTCCTTATACATTAATGATAGTGTTTTGCATGTAAAAAAAATGCTCCATACGATTGTTCGCAGATGATGGAATGATGTATATTAGTGGTAAAAATATCCAGACTATGGCAGAATGGATCAATAGAAACTTGGCAGCAATAAGTGAATGGCTAAGCGATAAGAGTTTTTCGCTAAATGTAACAAAGTCTAAATTTATAGTTTTTGGTACAAGTAAATTTCTGAAGGTAATTAGTAACGAAAATAGAAGTGATACGATTGAAAATCATTGAAAAACATTCAAAGGGTAAAACTTATTAAATACTTAGGCGTTATGTTAGATCAGAAATTGAGTTTCAATGATCATGTTGACTTCATATCGTCTAAAATCTCAAAGAGAATCATTTTTCTCAAAAGAATTGGAAAAAATCTGACGACATATATGAAGTTATTGCTCTTTAAGTCAATAATAATGCCACATTTCGAATATTGTTCCACTCTGTTATTGGGATTGCTTAAAAAAAAACAGTTACAAAAGTTACAGAATAGAGCTTTGCGAACAGTTTTGAAATGTAATAGATATACTCCAATCCAAAGCATGCTTAACTGTTTAGAACTAATGTCAGTCATATACTTTTTGCTACATATATATTGATATATGTATTTTGTATGAATGCTCTTAACATTCATGTGTATTCAAATAACATTGTGTATGAATACCAATATGAAAATATACGGAATGAAGCGTAAGAAAAATTTCAGGCAGAATTCCATGCGGAATCTGAGTAGAAGTAATTCAATTTCACGAAACGCATTTTTTCCAGTGCTCCGTTTTTCCTAATTATAAAAGTTGAAAGTGATATTTGAAAACTTTCTCTCAAGTAGTGATAAATTAAAACAGAGCAGTCTCCTGTAATCATAACGAAAAGCAGAAGTTCCTCCCAAACTTTCATTTAAGTCCTTTTCCCAAGTGCATGTATTATGAAAACTTACGCAGCCTATGGGACCTGGCAGTCGGTGCTAAAGCATGTTGAATAAAGGGAACCCCTTGAAGGTCCAGTGTCTGAATATCCGCTTGAGTAATGTAAACTAATGGGTGATTTTTAAGCGTAGTTTTTTTCAAATCGAATAAAACGCTCAATTTGCATCATATATTCAACATTTTTATAGAAATTGATAACTTGGACTTTGCCATTTACATTTTGAATATAACTTCATGTAAATAATGCCCGAGACTGCGTATCAAATGGTCCATTCGGAAAATCCAATTTTGCGTCACTTCTTCGAGCATTTCGGCCTGTATCCCACGAATTACACGTGTTATGTTATCCTGTAAGGCTTCAATCGTGTTCAGCTTGTCCACATACACTAACGACTTTACATAACCCCACAAGAAATAATCCAGAGGCGTCAAATCGCATGATCTTGACGGCCAATTCACAGGGCCATTTCGAGAGATAAGCTGCTCACCAAATCCATCCTTCAACATATCCATTGTTTCGCGAGCTGTGTGGCATTTGGCACCGCCTTGATGAAACCACATGTCAACCAAGTTCAACTCGGTCAACTGTGGCAAAAAAGCTGCGTATCATGACTCGATATCGTTCGCCATTGACGCTAACTTTTCTTCCACGATCGTCTTTGAAGAAAAATTAACCGATGATGCCACCAGCCCATAAACCACACCAAACTGTCGTTTTTTCAGGATGCCATACAATTCTTGTGTGGCATGTGGCTGTTCATCACTCCAGATGCGACAGTTTTGTTCATTTACATATCCGTTAAAGCAGAAATGAGCCTCATCGCTGAACACAATTGTGCGATAAAACAGCGGATTTTCATTAAGCTGTTCTAAGGCCCATTCACCAAAAATTAGACGTTGTGGTAGGTCATCCTGCTTCAATTATTTGAATTTCAAGAAGGCTTTCAAACCCAAATCAACACGTAAAATTTTCCATGTGGTTTAGTAACACATGCCCAATTGCTGAGAACGGCGACGAATTGACATTTCACGATCCTCATTAACACTGTACGCTACGGCTGCAATATTCTTTTCAGTACGCACTGTACGCATGCGAGACAATGGTTTAATGTCCAACAAAGTAAACCTGGTGCGAAATTTGGTCATAACAGCACGAATTGTTGATTCACCAGGTAGATTATGGTAGTAACAAACGATACACATTTCTCACAGAGCACGAATTTTGATATTAAATTTCAACAATTTGCAATCGTTGCTCGTTTGTAAGTCTTTCCATGATGAAATGGCAGCGTATACTGAAAACTTATTACTTTGACAGATGACGTTTGGATGCCATTACCAACCAGTGCCGCCAACCTGAAAAACTTAACTCTTTAAAATCACCCGTATATTACCTAACATCATTTTCTTCGAATAATGAATCGTGTTGACTTATGTGGTTGAAGTGCTTTTGGAAAAAACATCGACTTTGAATTCTATGAATACATGCCATCGTAAAGTATTTCTACCGAGATCGACCCATGGAAACCGTCAGATTATTAGTTCTTCATAATTATGTCAGTGTGTCCTTCAGTTCAAAAAAAAATCAGAAACGCGCTGAAGTATTTCGAGGTGACGTTTGACGTCGAGGATTCGCTCATTTCTTAATGTCATGCTCAAATTGTCAGATTATGTAGATAAACACTCCTCTGAATGTAATTAATATACCTTCTCCCAATCGGACGCGCTAGTGTTTTACTGAGGATAAATTTTTTTTGACTATTCTGACAGGTTCTCCTTAACACACTCCTCCATATGAAGGGTTCATACTTGGTACAGGTACATTGAAGGGTGCAAGGGGTCTTTCTATATAATTTTCTGATACGCACGAAACACTTCAAAAATCCATCCTTGGTCTACCCTACGAATAGGCTTAATGAGAGAAAATGAAGCTAAGTTTGTTAAATTGAAGTGTAATCAAGAATATTCAATGGGAGCATTGATGAACAACTCATTTGCAAACATAAATCGTTTCTATGAGATTAGTGAGTTGGTCATCAGAGAATTAAAATCTTTTACCATAGAATACTCAATAAGGGGTTCATTTGTCCAGAAAGAGTTAAGGCTTCGTTTGACGAAATGGTGCTGCAGGGTGACAATGTTCTTGGATGATTCAGATATGGAACTTTGTACTATATTCCTGTATATTTTGCTAATGTATGACTTATTAAGGGATGATAAGTTAATATGTTGATAATTGATGAGGCCGATACTTGATGTAAATCGATAAACATAATAAAACAATTGTTAAACTGATTTACACATATATTAAAAAATACTGCATGACTGCAAGATTAGTCTGCACGTAGCATTTGAAAAAGGTGAATCTCATATAAACGTAAGTCATGCAGTATTCTTTTAATTATTTCTTAGATTTTTTTTCATTAGATTTAATTATTTCTTAGATTAAAAGAATACGGCATCAGTGCAAGATTAGTCTGCACGTAGCATTTGAAAAAGGTGAATCTCATCGAAACGTACGTCATGCAGTATTCTTTTTAATATATGTGTAAATCAGTTAAACAATTGTTTAATGAAGTTAGTATGTTAATGTTTGATAAACTTTCTATTCTAATTTATTCTATTTCAAATATATGTTCTCCCAAAAGTTATAGTGATTTAAAATACGATTTCTGGATATTAATTATTTGAAATATGAATTCTCAACAAAAATACTCATATACATATATAATTTCACGACATACATGTCAATTAATTAATAGGCGATCAATATCTATGATTACAATCAATTTCGTGTAGTGAGTCTCCTTCAGTAATTGCATTTACCCTTCGTCGTATCGGAGGGAATATTGAATTATCTGGAAACCTGTCTGCGGAAAATTGATATCAATTTCAATTTACATGGAACTGTGTACCTATATGTTAGGTAACTAGATTGTCGCAAACTGCTTCTTCCCCAATTCGTCATCGATATGTAATGAATGATATAAAAGAAATGTACTACTGGAAAAAGAATTCTGTGGTTATCGTGCTCATATCATCGCACTTCTAAATTGTGAAAATTGAAAGTATACTATAACTTTAACTCGATATTCTTTTAATTGCACGTATTGTATTGCACGTGTTATAAGGTTTCAGTTCTCTTATATACCATAGATATCTAGTACTTCGGAGTACTATAGAGTTATACTTACATCTATCCGTATCTATGTTTACGGAGGATTTCACTCACTGATGGGCAACTGAGAATAACGAAATATTTTGTGAATTATTTTATTATAAACAAGCTTGTAAATAATTACATTGAGTGTTGTTTCTTTGTTATTTGAACGTGAAATTTTTTACATTTGGATTAAGTTCTAATTTATAAAATAATGAAAATCTTTGTAATTCTTTGTGTATTTTGATTGTGTGTATGATTGAAATTCATTCCAGGTTTCAATCCGCTCTGTTTGTGAAAGATAATGTTAAATTTCACGACCTTTCACCGGAATCTCATCCGAAGTTTTCAAGTGTTATACTCCTGGATCTGAAGACACGGCATATATATATATATATATATATATATATATATATATATATATATATATATATATATTATTTCGAAAGTTTTTAGCAATAACAGGCTTTTTTTGATATGAAAAAGTTTATTTTTGTTGACGTTTCGTTGTTATATTACAACTTTGTCAAAACTAATGAATAATTGAATTTATGAGTTACTATAGATATCAAATGTCAAACTTATTTTTTAGAAAAATCAAATTAGTTATTTTGTATCTTCACTCATTGATTTTCATTATCAGAGGAATATTTCTGGCTTAGCATTCGCTTCGGAAGTTTCAGTCTCTCACGAGGTTTCCTCATGGTGAAAAACTCATGGTAAGCCAGGTGATTCTAATAAGTGTGATTCATATTTACATTTTATAATTACATATAGTTATTTATATACTTATCCAGAATATGTATATTGTTGGTTTATGTGTGTGAAACTGAAGGTAGATCTGGAAAAAATGAGTGTTGAGATGTGATGTTTGGTGATTGTTGTGTGTTTACTTTACGAGTGTTATTTGTGAGATTTATTAAGTTGTTGTAAATCGAATTAAGATATTTAATGTATGTTCTTTCATTTACTGTGTTTTCTAAATTTTTACGAATGTGTAACATTTCTAAAATTTCTCTACTTTTTTTTGTCCCTTTCAGTTGCCAAAATTTTCGTATGTTTGAAATCAGAATCATGTTTTTCTGTTATTCTGTTATGTTTATGTAAGGCTGTGATTTGAGTTTTTGAGTATTTATGCGCTTTGATTCTTTCTTCGAGGTTTTGTGCTGTTTGTCCAATATAGCTTTTATTGCATTTGTTACACGGAATATTATAAACTGAATGAGTTTTTCTCTGAGTTACAGTTTTACTTTTTTTTCATATCAAAAAAATCCTGTTATTGCTAAAAACTTTCGAAATAAAATATCTTAAACAGGCAATAAATCAATTTCAAGAAATAGATATATATATATATATATATATATATATATATATATATATATATATATATATATATATATATATATATATATATATATATATATATATAAATTTATATATATATATATATATATATATATATATATATATATATATATATATATATATAATATAAACTCTTGGCTTAATGGATTTATTTAACAATATGTATAGTCAACATGTTTCGAGCGTTAGCTCATTTTCAAGATATATATATATATATATATATATATATATATATATATATATATATATATATATATATATAATTTGAGGTGTAAAAAAGCAGTCTGGTACATGCTCCGAAAACTTTCAAATAAAATTAGGCAATTTTCATTTCCAGGCCAGACATAGCCGGATTGCGACCTCTACCAGCTCCTAGGCCTGTGCCAGCTTTAGAAGATCTGGAAGCGACACCGAGGAGACAAGCTTCAGTTGACGCCGAAGCAATAAGAATCGTGATTCACGACGTAGATTCTGGAGGATCAGCAGCAGCGCAAAGACGGGTCATTTTAAGGCGAGATCCGAGCGATAAGGCACATAGAAGTAAGTTGATTATCAGTTGACGCAAATTACTAATACCACCACAATCTTATAATTCCTGAAAACAGCGAAAGCAAAATATGGGAGAAAACAAGATGAACTGGGAAATTATTTGTTTTCGAATGAGGAGCAATAATTTACAAGCTTTCTCGATCTAAATATTCGAAGAAATGAATATCTGTCTCTTTCATACTATATTGTAGTGAAAATACCCGATAGATGTCTCTTTAGAGTGGAGTAATGAGCGAAGAGTTAGTAAAGAGTTGTCTAAGTGTGGAACCATATATGTTATTGACTAAAAGGTACAGTTATCTGCAGTTAAGTAAATCAAAAGAAATCCATCCTATTCCTTCAACTTTCACAATAGGTTACCACATTAATTATATCCATACAAATCTGACTGGCTTTTCCTGCATCACCGGCTAGCTTGTGATTGCTTGCGATTTCTGGTACCACTTACTTTATCTGATATTCGACGATACAGTCACTCAAGGTGTGAGAGTTTTATTGAAGGAGGAAAATTTTTTTTGGAATTAATAACTTGGCTTTTGCCATTTACAGTTTGAAGATAACTTCATGTAAATGTTGTCCGCGGCTCCGTATCAAATGGTCCATTCGAAAGGTCCAATTTTGCGTAAATTTTTCGAGCATTTTTTCGGCCTGTATCTCACGAATTACGCGTGTTATGTTATCCTGTAAGGCTTCAATCGTGTTCGGCTTGTCCACATATAATTCTTTTCAGAATGGTGATTTTCTTGAAGATTTTAGACGATATGAAATCGACGTGATCATTGAAACTCAATTTCTCATCTAACATAATGCCTAAATATTCAACAACTCGTGTTCTGGTTTTCAATTTTGATAGCTATATTTTCGTAACTATTCACCTTCAGAATTTTACTTGTGTCCAAAACTATAAATGTAGCCTTTTTCCATTCAGCATCAATCGTTTAGCCATTCATTTATTGCTTCCAAGTCTCTTCCATTCATTCATTCTGTCACATTCTGGATATTTTTACCACTAACATAAATCATTTCATTATTTGCGAAGAGTCGTTTAGATCAAAAAATTTTGTTGATCACTGTTTTAGTAGGCAAGTGCAATATTCTGAAAATCAAAATTGTTCTTACTTCATAGGCTTATTCTAAAAACCCTAAATATTTCAGTGTTAATTGAATTAGTTACACTGTTTTTTGAAAGCCGAGAGTGTTGAATGGTCCCTATTTGTTCGGCTTACAAACCGTTAAAAATATGCATCGGCCGGGAATCGAACCCGGGCCGCCCGCGTGGCAGGCGAGCATTCTACCACTGAACCACCGATGCTATATGATTTTTTATTTTATCAATGTAAATTCAACTGACGTATTTGTTTCAAACCATATTCCGTTTTTTTAAATCCTCTTTTCAGCACGTATTCTGTCAATGTTATGTCATTCCCATAAAGTTACATTGACTAAGTTTATATTGTCAAAGTGCTGAGGTTACATCAGAAAATCGTTAGATAATTTAATATTCATTAAAAAATTACCAAATATAACTACAAAATATAGTCAAAATGTGTGTAATTTCGATCGCAAAATAATGAACAGAGTGATGAAACAGAAAGTGTATTTTTCTCTACAATAGAATTCACCTTTGGAAACCTACAAGTGAATGCAACATTCTCCATTCTTCTGTGGATCTCATAGTTGACTCAAAATAATATGGTTCATCTTTGGTTCAACAGGTTGATTGCCCCAAGTATAAAACCGTAAGTCCTCAATGATGTAAGTTCATTAGAACTTTATCCAGACTAATTCCGTACAAACTCTAGACCTCTTCTATACGACAGCGTATCGCTTTTGTTATTGAAATATCTTATTAAACTGCGAAACTCGCAAGTTCAATCTTTCGAAAATTTCACGAAGTATTTCGTTTAGTAGGTAATTAATTTTCCCATTATGAATTTATGAGATTAGTATTTCACTTCTGAAAACGTGAACGGTGAAATAATGGATGATCTTCAAAACTCCGAGCAAATTCCTTCGCAAACAACTGACTAACTATTGAGAGCAATACAGAAATGGAAAATTTCCCAATAGACTGAACTTATTCTTTGAAATAACTAGAGTTGCTGTTGTATCGACCTTCATATTCATTTGAAATGAACTTTAATCATTTTTCACACATTTAGAATACTCAATTTGCCACTAAAATGAGGGAGGATCTTCCTGAAGATGTGTTTTTTGTCAATCTTCGAAATAAAATTGAGATTCTTTTCTTTCAACATCTTGAGAAATTTTTCAATTCTTCTAGCTGTGATTTCTAAGAAGAACTGGCTTTAATTTTTTCGTTCCCATCTCATCTCCTATTTTTTTCACCTTTCGCAAGTTTTTTTCTCGTTCTCTTCCCATCTCACTCTTTTTTTTCCTTTTATTAGCTATATTCTTTTTCTTTTTAGCTCCTATTAGGGAAGTTTCTTCTTGATGAGTGTTTATCATTTTGTGCTCAATTATCTGAAAATTTTCGATTCCTCATGTATCTACATGTTTGGGTTTTTTCTTCAAATATCCGGATTTCCAGCCTTTGGAGAGTACGCCTGTAAAAATTTCAGGAAATTCTGAGAAATATCAGAAAAAAATAGGCTAGCATTGTTACCTCATTGGTTACAGAATGCCACAAATCCAGTGAATTGGTATCCATGGGGTGATGAGGTACTTGAGAAAGCAAAGAGAAAAAGTAAACTCATATTTTAGTCCATTGGTTATTCACTTACCACTGATGTCATGCAATGTATTGAAAATTTCTTCAAGATTTTTTTACAGCGGAAATAATGAAAAAATATTTTGTATAATTAAAGTCAACAGAGAAGAAAAACCAGATTCAGATAGAATCTACATGACATTCATTTTCATATTTCCTCACGGGGAATGTTTCACTCAGTCCAGACATTATATATCTCAAGGATTTTACTCTGTGGGGACTCTTTTCAAATCATCCCGGGACTTGATTTGTTTAGGCGTTGACTTCTGTTATGTCCTGAAAACTTCCTGAGAGTTCTTGCAGTGGCAAGTAGCAACGATTTCTTTACTTCCTCATAGAGGTGTTTGCCGAGTTCTAATTCTCTGATGTTTTTAAAAGATTTTCGGGATTATATCAGTAGATCCTAGGATGATTGAAACAGTCTAGACTACGTTCATATTCCACTGTCCCTGTACCAGTTCAAATTCTCGATATTTAGAGATATTCTCGGCAATCATCTCAATCACGTTTTTCGCTTTTAGAATGGCCACCTCGATCGATGTAATGGGTGATTTTTTAAGCGTAGTTTTTTTAAATCAAAAACTCTCAATTTGCTACATATATTCAAAATTTGTATTGAAATTGGAAACTTGGCCTTTGCCATTTACATTTTAAGGATAATTTCATGTAAATGTTGTCCGTAGCTCCGTATCAAATGATCCATTCGGAAGGTCCAATTTTGCGTCACTTTTCGAGCATTTCGGCCTGTATCCCACGAATTACGCGTGTTTTGTAATCCTGTTAGGCTTCAATCATGTTCGGCTTTTCCACATACACTAACAACTTTACATAACCTCACAAAAAATTATCCAGAGGCGTCAAATCGCATGATCTTGGCGGTCAATTAACTGAGTCATTTCGAGAGATAAGCTGCTCACCAAATTCATTCCTCATCATGTCCATTGTTTCACGAGCTGTGTGGCATGTGGCACCGTCTTGATGAAACCACATGTCAACCCAGTTCAACTCGGCCAACTGGGGCAAAAAAAATTGCGTACCATGGCTCGATATGGTTCGCTGTTGACGGTAACGTTTCTTCCACGGTAGTCTTTGAAAAAATGGACCGATGACGTCACCAGTCCATAAACCACACCAAACTGTCGTTTTTTAGGAATGCATCGGTAATTCTTGTATGGCATATTGCTGTTACTCCAGATGCGACTGTTTCGTTTATTTACATATCCGTTAAGCCAGAAATGAGCCTCATCGCTGAACAAAATTTTTTGACAAAACAGTGGATTTTCATTAAGCTGTTCTAAGACCCATTCACCAAAAATTAGACGTTGTTGTAGGTCATTCGGCTTCAATTCTTCCAGAAGTTGAAGTTGATAGGTTTTCAAACGCAAATCAACACGTAAAATTTTCCATGTGGTTGAGTAACATGCCCAATTGCTGAGAACGGCGACGAATTGACATTTCACGACTCTCATTCACACTGTACGCTACGACTGCAATATTTTCTTCAGTACGCACTGTACGTAAGCGAGACAATGGTTTAATGTCCAACAAAATAAACTTGATGCGAAATTTGGTGATAACAGCACGAATTGTTGATTCACCACGTCGATTATGACGACCACAATATGCCCGTATACACATTTTTCACAGAGCACGAATGTGGATAGTAAATTTCAACAATTTGCAATCGTTGCACATCTTTCCATGATGAAATGGCAGAGCATACTGAAAACTTTTCACTTTGACATATGACGTTTGGATGCCATTACTAACTAAGTACAATATATATAATGCTTTTTTTCTCTCAAATGTGAGATATCTGATTGCTGTGTGGGGAACATGCAACAAATCAAATTTTGGTAAAATACAGATTCTACAGAATAAATTTATTAAAATACTGTTCAATATCGATAGACTGACAAGTACAAAACAAATCTACACCGATCTCAAACTATATGACCTAGCTAAGCTAAGAGAATTGGAACAAAGTAAACTCATTTATAAAATAATTCATGGTGAACAGAAGTCGAATACGGAATTTAGGTTCTTAAAGGATATTCATTCTTATAAGACCAGACAGTTATGTAACATATATTTAACTAATGTAAGGACGGAATATGGACTCAACAATCCTATCTCGAGGGCATTTACAATATATAATCAGTTACCGAGCTCAGTGAGGGAAACGAATGGAATTAAAAAATTTGTTAAAAATATTAATAACTATCTGAGTATGACGTAATTCAAATAATGTGATGGATCCCTTCTCTTGTTCTATTCGAAATTTACCTCTTGCCTATGTTAATTGCTGTATGTTATTCTGGATTAATTCTGTTATATGATTCTTTATGTTTGTTTCTTTTAAGGAAAATTACGTTGAGTTTACCTAGGGTATTTTGTGTTGTTGTTTTTTACATTTATAATTATGTTGGATTAATTTGGCTTCATACACACTATATACTGATCTACTTCGATACCAGCGCTATCAGGCACTGCTTAGAAGTAATATTTTGACTATGTAAAATTATGTATGAATAAATAAATAAAGGATATTTCAAAAAAACTAGTGCCGCCAACCTGTAAAACTTAACTCTGAAAAAGTCACCCGTTAGTTTATCTCGCTCTCTTGTCAACCAGGACAAGATTGACTATTGAAATATATACATATTAAAATATAAAAATATTTCTCTTGTTTTATTTTATTTGTGTCGAATTTCATTCAATCAAGTTTTTGCATCATAAAAGTGATAAATCTCATTAGGTACTATATCTATTTCTCCCATTTTGAATTTTATAGACATTTTTTCCCAAATTTATGAACATTACATCAAACGTTACATTTATCAGCTATTCCAATGAAAAAGAAAGGGTTTAATAAATTGAAACCAATAATATGTGTACACCTAGCTAACTGAATAGCTGTTTGTGTACGTTACCTTCTAAAAGCTTATTTGATTATTTCTACATATAAGTTTACATATAAAAGAAACAATAGGTACGCAAATTGAAAAAAAGTCAGAAAATGAATTCAAAAAAATATGAGTGTTATACGACAAGATGCAAAGAAAACAGCTCAAAAAAAAACAGCAAGCAGTTATGGAAGGAAAAATTTGAATCGATCTTAGTTATCATGAATATGACTACGGCAGCGTTTGCCAAAACGTGTTCTATTCCTGATCTTCCTAATTTCCATCGGGACTTTATTATAAAATTTTGTGGCTAGGTACTTAAACGGTCTATAGTTAATATTTCTCTTTGTACCAGGAACTTTCACCTCCATGTTCTACTCCACTCCTTGGATAATTATGCTTCAAAAAATCTTTCATGGCTTCCATTTTATGCATTTATATCCAAGTATGGAGAATATAAAAGAACGAACATCAAATACATCCTGAGAATATAGCAATTTTGTTGAGTACCTTCTTTTCTGACTATAAATAACTTTGAAAATTAAATTTTGTGTAATATTCGAAGGTCGAAGAATGTTATGATATGTGCCACCCCATACTTCCAATCCATAAGCTATAAGTTATTCTACTCAAGATTTATAAATGGTTTGTAAAAGCTTTTCACCTAAAATATCTCTCGATATATAATCTAGGGATGAGTTTTCTAATATTACTAGTCCATCGTTCAATGTGTAGGTTGTACTTCAGATTCTTATCTATGATCACACCCAAGTATCTAGTGAACGAAACTTCTTCAATTATGGTCGAATCAAACGTGATATTTTTAAACTCAGGAGGAGCTGCAGAAGTAATGGAAAATGATATATAGTGTGTCTTATCTACATTCAGAGTGAGCCTATTAGAGTCCAGCCAATTTTTTAATATAGTTAGTCCTTTCTCTGCCAGCTTCCTCAACAGTGCAGGAATCGTGACCAGAAATCAGCAGCAAACACCACTGCCGATGTTTCGATGTGTCGTCAGCATATGAAATCAGTGAGCCCCCTTTAACAGTAAGATTTGTTAATGAATTTATATAGACAAGGAAGATGATTGGGCCTAGAACAGTACCTTGTGTTATCCCCATAATTCTAGTGGGGTATTCTCCAATTTCAAAAATTTGTTGCCTGTCCATCAAGTAACTCTAAACATTCTTAATACGATTCCTCTGATACATATGCCCAGAGAGTAATGAGTCATACGGAATAGTGTCGAATGCTCGGGCTAGATCACGTAAAATACGTTCTGCTCGTGGAATTTCAACTCTTATCGGAAAATATTTCCAACAATTACCGTTTCAAAATTTTAATAAAGAGAAGCATGTACAAAAGAATGGACAATAACACAAATCCATAAATGCGTCCGCGTAAATTCTCATCACCTCAGAAACCAATTCTGATCGAGCATCGGAATTGGTCAATTAGTTTCAGATGTTGGAAGCAGAAATAACGATGTGGCCTAAGGATACGGTCCAGTTGAACTTCGGAGATCTGAGAAGGGTTGGCATCTAGAAACTCGAAGATAATCTCATTCGATTTGAACTCCTTTCGAATGTAAATCGATGAATAGAGCCCTTTTTCATTATTTCAATCGACATTGGAGAATTCCTAGATTCTAGCAGCCATTGGAATATTTGTTAAAGTCTTCTATGCTTACATAAGATGACTGTGGGGTTGCTTAATAGAAATGAAAAGCTGTTTTTCAATCAGGTTTTTCAATTCGTTCAATATTTATTTTGTTATTTACACACTGTTTCACAGGACAGGCCCTAATTACTAAACAGAAAAGACAACAGATACTAAAAACAAAATTGGCAGTTCAAAAGTTACAATTCCAAAGTTCAATTTCAAAAGAAAAGAAATTGTGATGTGAAATCACAACTGATAAAATGAAATGTTTTTCTAGGAATAAAAAAACTTAAATGCCGACCAAACGTATACATGCATATGAAGATGAACACACACATACATATACATTCACATATTAACACACTTACAAGTATATGCGTTAATATGAATCCTGTACGTGAATACACATAAATCATTATTTTAGCAGAGAGTTTTCATATTAAGGAATCTTTTCTTAATATCGGTAACAGAACAGAAGGAAATATTCAAAATTACATTTTTCACACATCGTGTTCAGTGAAAAAATTTTAGAACATTCGTTCTAGCTGCTGAAAAATAGAACGTGAATTCGCTACTGGAAGAAACTCTTGGAACCATAAAATTAAGCTTTTGCAAAAATTTCTGACATTTCACTTTATTGTTCATTATTTTGTGGAAGAAGATTATTGCATGGCATTTCCTTCGCGCACTGAGTGTGTCCACATTATGTCGACTTGTAGGCGTTTCATGTTGTAGGCATACAACAGCATAGGCATAGGTGGATATATTCCATCAATTCTGATGCTCAAAAGTTTCAGAAACATTCGTTGAATAGATTCCAGTTGATCAATATGTAACTGATAACCAGGATTCCATACTGTTGATCGGTATTCAAGCTTTGATCTTACGAAAACACAATACAATGTTTTCAGTATTGATATATTGACATTGGATATTCAATATTCATCGACCAGAACTTCCTAGATTTATCTTCATGAAAAATTATCTTTTTCCCTGCCTTGTTTTTACATTTATAGATGGTCATTGCACGTGAAAGAAAACGAATACAATTTGTTGAATTGAATTGTAATCATGAATATTCAACAAGGAATAGTGATGTACCATTCATTCCCAAGCATAAAAGAGTTGAATGTGACCGCTCACTCTACTATCAGTCCATTAAAATTTTCATTCATCATCCCATTTGAAGTAACTGAATGTTCATTTGTCTAAAAAGAAGTGCCTACCATAGTTAAGGACGTGTTAGAGCAGTGTTTGCCAAGCTTTTTTCTGACATGCCCCACCTCAGCTTCTCTAAGATTCTTATGCCCTCCAAGAAGGGTGAAAAGTTGATATTCAGAAGAACGAAAGGAAAAAACTTCTGACGAGTCCATTTTTGAATTGGTCCCCTCAACAATCGAATTTGCCCCTCAACAATAAAATTTCCCCTGTGGGCCCCACATCGGTAAATACTGTACTAAGGTATGCCTACTTAACAATTCGAATATTGTTATTTATGAATCACGTCCGTTTACCATATTTATTTATTTTTTTATTGTGACCTATAGTACACAATATAAAATGGCCTAAAAAACTAAACACTGATGAAAAGGATTGATGAATGACTATTCTAATTATAAATATGATTACAATTCACTATTCACTAATTCACTAACATTGCATAACTGCTCAAAAAATAGTTATGTACCATTCATTCAGAAGCACAAAAGATATATAAGACATATGTCCGCCTACTTCATTATCAGTTATAAAAATTTCATTCATCATCCATCGCATTTGAAATCTCTGAATGTAATTTTCTAGACAAATGATGTCTAGAAAAGGAGTGTCTACTATTGTTAAAGACGTACTGGAGCAGTGTTTCTCAACTTTTTTTGTGACATGCTCCACCTCAGCTTCTCTAAAATTATTATGCCCTCCGAAAGATGATGAAAGATTATGCCCCCCTTCAAAATTCGAATTGCCCCTCAACAATCAAATTGCTTCCCTGTGGAGCCTGGATACCACGTTGGGAAACACTGTACAAGGTTATGGTACTTAACAATTGGAGAATTGTTCGTTATATATATGAGTTCTTTCTCGTTTACCATATTTATTTATATTTTTTAATTGTGACCTCGTATACAATATGAAATGTTCTTGAAGGAATGATGAATGTCTATTCTATTTATTCGAAAGCTCCCGGCTTTCATTTTTCCAAAGAAATTGTCCATTTGACATTCTAAATGACACCTATTAATGCTAAATTACGTTCTAATAACGACAAGAAATTCATATGTGGTATTTAATCCATTTGATACTTATTATTGTTGATGTTTTTCGATTGAATTAATTGATATTCATGAATTTCTAGTATTGCGCATGATTCAAATGAAATCCAGTTTCTAATTGCTTCAATGCTTTCCTTGCACCTTTCTGTCCTAATTCAATATAGCTATGAAAACATTTTCGCTTCGTGTGTAGTTAGTACAATCTTCAACAGGTCAATTTCATGTTTGAAGATAATAAATTAGTTGCTAGAGCGGCCGATCGATAAACAAACGTTCACCTTTCACGCTTCGCAATGTCCATTTTTATGGTTGTTTGCTGATATCTACAGGTGGAAAATCGATAAGAGAATGGTTCACATATAACGGAATGCCGTACTTGCCTATATTCGTATGAAACATGAAATATATATATATATATATATATATATATATATATATATATATATATATATTTATATAGAATACAGAATGTTTTAAGCAACAACAGGCTTCTTTAAATATGAAAAACTTTATTTTTGTTGACGTTTAGTTGTAAATCACAACTTTGTCAAACTTAATGAATAATTGAATCTATAGATATCAAAGTGTCGACCTTATTTTTTAGGAAAATCAAATTAGTGTTTTTGTATTTTCACTTATTGATTTTTAGTATCAGAGGAATATTTCTGGCTTAATATTCGCTTCGGAAGTTTTAGTCTTCTTCGGCATGAGGAAACCTCTGAAAAACTCATGGTAAGCCAGGTGATTCTGATAAGTGTGATTTATATATACATATATACAATTACATGTAGTTGAGTTTTGTACTTATCCAGAATATGTATATTACATAGTCAAAATTCATTGGATTGTTTTTCGTTATCTATATTATTTGTATGCGGTTTCATTATTTTTTCTGATAAATATATTCACTGGGTATTATGAGTATCTTATCTTTAGTTGAATTCTTTAAAAATTTATCAACATTCATCTACATTTACTGTTCATCACCAGAACATTTTCAATAGATATTAATCCCTTGAATATATATTCGATATTTAATAGTGTCTACTTGATGTAAATCCATTATAATTGAATATAAACTTAAATTCAAACACTTGAACTTATGATTTACACTTTATTGACTATATAGCATGACGCGTTTCGTCGTTACAAACAACTTCTCCAGATGCGTACAGAATAATCCTGTTATTTCCTATTAGGTATTTGTTAACATAACGGAGTTAGATATTTGTTAACATAACGTCATCGAAATATTAGTCGATTTTTGTTATCATAAAATTATTCTCGGTTAAACATGACAGCTAACGAACCAAATTCTCGTCATTTGTAGGAGGTTTTAATTTTCTGCTTTAATATGAAGAAATCTGCGGCTGAGGCTCATTGAATGGTGTCAAATACTTAGGGTGAGGCCGCTTTTAGTGAAAGAACTTGGTGAGAGTGGTTTCAACGCCTCACGAACGGTGATTTTGACGTCGAAGACCACCATGGCGGTGGAAAAGAAGGTTTTCGAAGATGCAGAATTGGAAGCATTACTTGATCAAATCTTGCGTCAAACGCAACAATAACTGTCAGGATCATTACGAGTGGCACAACAAGCTTCATTTCAAAACGCCTGAAAGTCATGGGAATGATTCAGAAACAAGGAAATTGGTTGCGGTACGAGTTGAAGCCGAGCGATGTTGAACGGCGATTGTGCTTGTGAATACCTGCTTGCAAGGCGAACACGAATGTGAATTCTGCATCGCATTGTAACTGGGGACGAAAAATGAGTTCATTACGATAATCCTAAGGGCAGAAAATCATGGGGATCTCCCGGCCAGACATTCACGTCGACGGTCAAATCGAATATTCACGGTTCCATGGTCATGCTCATGTATTTGGTGGGACCATTCGGCGTAGTGTATTATGAGTTGTTAAAACCGACTGAAACAATCACAGGCGATCGTTATCGAACGTAATTAATGCGTTTGAGCCGAGCATTGAAAGACGAACGGCTGCAATACAACGAGAGACATGATAAAGTGAAAAAAACGGCAGATTCAAAGTTGTACACCTATAGAGTTATATTTTCGTTTTTTTCGTCAAAGAGTTCTAATTCAGTTCAAATGGTGCTATTCTAGAAACCATATTTCAATAATGTTTTATTATCAATTTAATCTTTGAAATGCTTTTTGATGTTGAGCTAGAAAACTCGAGTAAATATTCTTAATAATATTTGTTATATATCACTAGTGATTTTATGGTTCGTACAGTTAGTTGTTTTCAATGTTTCAATTGATATGTTTGATTGTTCTATGAAAACAAAACATAATATGTAATCGAAATAGATTCAAAACATCTACAGAAGATCACAAAAGGAGTGATATGAATTTAGGAATTATTATCTGAATTATTTTATAAACCACAGAAACTGAGAATTGTGAGGATAACGATCGGTAGATCGGTAGAAGTTTATTTTGGAAATAACTCTTTAGAGATGACAAGATGATTGAGGGGCACGAACGGATGAACCAAATATGGAAAACAGATATTTTTCTTCAGGTTTTAGTTTTTTTCGATAAAATAATACCCCATACTCTGACTGCGAACATGAAGAAAGGAAAACAAAGAGAGGAGATGTCGAATAAAAAGGATTTCGATATTTTTCGCCTCTATTTCATTCTGAAATGTTTGCCGATAAGGTTTAAAAAAATGTAATTTTTTTCAACTGATTGACAAAATACGGTTTTTTGCAGGTCTTATTCTTTTCATTTTAGGATTTTGAAAGTGCAGCATTTTTATTTTCGGCGTTTTCTTTATCCTTCTCCATTTCAGAATAAAAATCATTCGAGAGTAAACAATTCAAAATATATTCAATGTGATACAGATTTGAACGTTTTTTTGAGAAGCGGTGCAAAATACGATAATGCTAGAAATGGCAAAAAGGCAATTTCAGGATTATTTGTAAAAAAATTTGGTTATGAAAGAATGGTTAATCCATTGCCTTTCCAGGCGTACTGGCGTGAAAATTTTATTCTAGTTGAGGCTAAATTAGTCCTAGACTGTCTGTTTCATTCGAGAATTTATATGTCGAAAAAATAATCGCAATTTCCTGAGAAATATCAACATATTTACAGTGAATTTTATTCAACGTTGCAAGCGAATCAGTCGCACTCTAATGACTCTATTCGTTAAATGAAGTAGCTAGCAATGCAAAATGAGCCCATTTACTACAGATAAATTCATTCCGAATGATATCTTCCATGTTTAATGATATTTCATACAATCTCGTGTAAATAGTATCTTCAATTTGAAACGAACGAAGTAATCGTCACTATAAAATCGAAATCATCCAATCTTGGAATTCTTAATGAGATGCGCTTCTAAGTAAATACTTGTCTTGATTACGCGTTTAACGGAATATATAAATTACAATATTCAAATTATTTTCATTACTGAGTGTACCGAAGAATTCAGTCATTCCCATTCTTCTGCTCAACATTTTTGAACCGCCCAAGATTGAAAAATTGACTAAAAGACTTTCAGAAATGAGAGAAGAATTGTAGAATATGAGATACGTTTTCTAAGCGAACCAATTTATTTCCTCTATCCCATCTGCCAGTTTTCTCTTGATCACTGAGCTCACTATTTCTTCTTCAAATACAATCTCGGTATTTACTGTACAATTCTGCCTCCCAATGACCGCACATTGTTCAGTTTAGAGTCTACGAATGGAGAATTTTGGGTCTTTTATACGCAAACTCAAATTTTCTAATCTGTTTTGTTATATTCCTCGAATTATTTGTGTTCTTATGTAGAATGATATGAAATGGAACGTCATTCGACTAGATGTAACATTGATCAACATTTACAGATGGTACACCCTAACCTATAGGCTACGCAGACGGCGAAAATAATTCATAACAAACCTTTACGATTATATGAAAAAATTACTAAGAAGAAAACTACCATTTTACATCGGAAAAAACAACTTTTCAAACAACCGATTTCATTATAAAACCTGGCTTTTTACAATCTTTTCGTTAGAGTAAGTAATATATCACGAATGAACAAGTTCATTCAGAGCAGCTTTACAATAATTAATAAACAAAATTTTTAACGAAATGTAATGTTTTTAATAACTTAAAATAATTTTTTGAGTTATTTAACGAAAAACAGATTTGAATTTATGCACAAACATAAACCGTGAGGGCTATATTTTGTGAGATGCCTAACCAAATTCTGATCTTTAAACTCAGTTGCCTACCAATTGGCAGAGACAGATTAGGCGATCCTCAATATTTGGTTACGCGTAAGGTGTATCGAAAAAAGTTATAAAGTAAAATTGTTCAGGTCTTCGTTTAAGGTTCATACATAAATTATCGAAGAATTGAGAAGTTGATATCATAACAAAATTTCCATTCCTTTATGTGAAATCTTTTATTGAAATATACGAAAACATAACACAATTGAATTAAAAAGTTGTCACTTAATAATTTTTCATATCGCACTTGTTCTAATATTGAAAGAAACACTTAAAAATTTGGAATTACTATGTTGAATGACAAAAACACAAATCTGTTTTTCTCTAGATAGCTGAAATACTTAGGTTTCTTTATTACAATGAAACACAGTGTATATCTAACTTTAGAAAGGATTCTCTGGAAAATATTCAGATTATAATAATAATAATAATAATAATAATAATAATAATAATAATAATAATAATAATAATAATAATAATAATAATAATAATAATAATAATAATAATAATAATAATAATAATAATAATAATAATAATAATAATAATAATAATAATAATGACAAAAATAATGGTAATAAATAATAATAATATTTTTATTATTATTATATACATCCAATAACAGGAAAAAATAACGAAGTGTACTCAAATAATAATGAATAATCAAAAATTTAGAAAGAAGTTAGAAAAAAAGAGTATAAGCGAATATATACAACGAAAATAAATTGAAATAAATTGAAATAGTTACAAACAGTAACTAAAAATCAATTTAACACACTGAAAATAAAATATTATCTATTACAAAGTCACACGTAGTCAACGGAAATCAATGAAATATATTTGATGAAATATATTTATGTGACTGCTCGTCATATTCCGATATTCAAAACCTCAACTTGTATACTTATAAATATCTTTTGTTCTTTCAATTTTTTACAGTGTTTGAAATAATGAATTATGAAACGGTTGACCATGTTGAATTTCTCTGGGCAATCTGGAAATTCATATGGGACAAATGTATAGATTCAGCTTTTCGCATATGTGAATAATTCACTTCGAGTTGACGCAGTCTACTCAATATGCTAAATAATCATTTGAATTTCTGATTTCGTCCTCAATGCCTGAGGGCTCCTGTACATTAAACCTGAAGGATATATAAAACCTGGAAGAATTCATTTCGATGCTTATTAAGTGAAATTTACTCCGGCTTTATACTGCTACACTAAAATGTAAATTGATAACAGCTCTCATTTCTGGAGTATCGAGGAATTAAATATCTTATTTCAGTGTAGATTTCACGCTCTTATTGAATACGGTGGGTAATTGAACTTCCAATATATTCTTGCAATTTGGTGACAATTTTTAATGTGTTTCGCTAATTACCTTCTTAGATCTGTGACTCGTTTTCGCCTTAATTTTGGTCTCTGAATTCAAAATGTTAGCAATTTTTCTCTATCTCGTCAAGTTTTTAAACTACAGGATACCCTCTCTTTACCCTGAAAGTCGTACAAAATGGGCAAACAGAGGAGAATAAAGTTGATACTAACCAATCATATCAGATTATTTTATCCATACAAAGGTATTATATATAGGTGATAATATTGAAAATTAAATTATGTTATTCCCTAGTGTTATATCTACATCACTTATCCAGTACTTTAATGTTTGAAAAAGTTGTTTCATTATTTGTAGATTCATTTTGTATTGAGCCTTAATTCTGAAAAAATTGCGAAATAAAAGTTGAAAAAGAAGCTCAAGCTCAGCTCAAGCATTTCTTGGAATTTATTCCATAGAAGAACATCTTCGTCATTTATTCGAAATAATTTGAGACTCATTGTTATACATTTTATCCGTAATTTCATCTATATCTCAACTGTTCAAGAAAAAATCAGTACTTATAAATTTACCGAAAAGAATTTTTAACGCAGCGTGGCAACATTGCGGTTAAAAATTGTTTCCTTACAATTTCACTCGAGTGTAAAATGGCGAATACGCCGAGTCGTGTGTTCGAAATATTTTTATTTATTCTCTTCGTTCTGAGTATTGGATTCTCATAGACATGTATAACCTTGACAAATTCTACACCTTTATTTAAAATTATTCATTCACTCTGTAGTCCGTTCACTCTGTTGTCAAAATTCATATCGTCAACAAGAAATGAAACAACATTATCACAAAAACATATCGTCGGAAGGCTAATTGTAATTAGAGTTTCGCACACCGCGCAGTAATTTGAAGAGACTGTATTTATTATTTCCAAAAACTTTTTATGTATTGAAAATTGCATTCATTTTCATTTCAAACTTCTTCATTACTAACCTTTCACTTCATCATATAAGTTATATTCAATTAACGTAAGGGAACTAGAAGAGACTGAATTTGTGATAATTATAAAAATGAGATAATGACATATTCGTGAAACATTTTTCCAAAGAAAGCAACAGTGCAAGACTCAGTTCTATTCAAATTATGTATAAAGATTTTCAAGTATCGATTAATGACACTTTTTTTTTCAACAAGCATTCATATCGTCTAATCAACGTGGATTTGCAACACGAATTGTAGCATTATATCAAATTCTGAAATACTACAGGTCCCTTTTCGACTAGAAAAATTTTTCATGAAATCTCCAAAATTGAAACTAGCTGCAGAAACTGGAAATAATCACAAATGTGCAACAAACACCCGGCAAGATGTATTAATAAATTTTGCATTCCTCGAAAATATAAAAGGTATAGCGCTTGTTAATCGAATTCAATCAAAAATTTTTAACACATTTGGCGATTCTGCTGAGGCATTCTGAGGCAAAAAGAATTACTTTCGCACTAAAATGTAAAACACATAGATATCGTGTTTGACAGATATGATATTTCGACAAAATACAGTCGACTTTACGGAGTGAATGACGAACGGTATTGTGAATTCAAATCATCACACAAAAATTCCAATAAATGCCAAAGATTCATTTCAAATACTGAAAATAAGTTGAAACTTATTCGTTTCCTCTATAAATTTAAAAGATTTGATGATCCAACAAATTGATTTGTTTTCTATTTATTTTGAAGTGCTTGATTTTAATTCGAACTATTTAGAAGCCAATTGGAAGATAATTATTCAATTTCTACAAAAGACAAGGACGTCTTGTTGAGCTGTACGTATTTGCAGTTATCGCGAACAGAAATTTATTTCTAAAAATGAATCGTAAAATTTGTTGGTATGCGCATAACTCAACAACGCCTGGACCAATTTTGCCAATAATTTTTTTTAAATGCTCATTTAAGACCAAGGATCGTTTTTACGGCAAGAAAATTAGAATGATTGCCTTTTTCTTTTTCCCATACAAACGTTTTCCTTATTAACTGTAGAGTTAATTTGAACTTTATTGCTATTCAATAAAGTTCATATTAATTTACAAGCACTCACAGTTGTCTAAGCAATATAGGTGTTCGTAACGTCAAAGATCCAATTTGTACTTTATTACCGCTTCACAAAGTTCAAATTCAATCACATCTATCAAAACTGTGCGTGTGCGCGTTGAAGGATATAATGTCGAGTTCCGAAACTCAACAAAAGTGTTTCCGAAACTCAACAATATCGCGAACCAGACCGAATTGAATAGTCACAAAATGTAAGAGCAATCGGTCATTAGTACTGATTTTCAATTTGGTCGGCTTCGCGATATTATCACTTTTGTTTTAGTTTCGGCACAAGACATAAAATGCATCAGTTTTCACGTCATTACATCAGTCGAACACAAATCGCGTTACCCAAAGTGTTTTACTATTTTTAATTATTAATTTGATATCCCTATCTGTGCAAAATTATTTAAATACATACTTATATTATGTTAATGAGATGAACACCGAATCTATTTATATACAAATTCATTCCTAGCTCCCTTAGTTACGCCATCACGCTTGAACGGCTAGACCGATTTCACAATTTTTTTGTATCAATACTACCAATGATGAGGTAAAATATTGCGCGAAGAGTTAATTTGAATAGAAGATAATGATATAGCCACCAGAGTCACTATAATCATTGGTTTCCGTGAATGGATTAAATTCTGAACATTTTTTGACTTATATCCAGCAAATATCTCATATAATTAATGATGAATATGGAACAAGTTCTTGGTACAAAATTGGGAACATACCGTTCAACTATAGAACGGACAGGTTAATAACTTTCAAACGTGTTAATATGGGAATTTTTTGATAATTCGACTGATTCGAAATAACAGGAAGTGTTGCAGTATCTTCGTGAGTGAGTGAGTTCCTGGCTCCACACGGGATGAATATTAGAAACAAGATAGTGTAGCACAAATAGTAGAACATGTCTTCCCGGCTTTTTGAAAAAAAATAAGAGGAAAATGAATGGGCGTACAAAGTTCGCCGGGTCAGCTAGTGAATGAATAATTTCTGTCAAGTTTTACGTCATTCCAACATCATGTATCATCATATAGTACCGAGGGATTTCTCCGAATGTTTCAGAAGTCTCCAGTTCTAATCAGCAAAGAGACGACCACGCACGCTCTTCGAATAGCTTGTTTGATCGCCCCGTGGGTAGAGTCGTGAGCACGTCAATTTGGGGAGATATCTCGTGGCTGACGGGACTTGTATTGGATTTCCCGTCGCAAATTGGGGTTGGCATAAGATCACCTACGTACGGTGTTATATTCTGATTCGATATATTATGCGGCCTCTAGGTTTTATTTTTGTGGCAGTAGAGGCATGATTTGTGGAGATCAAAATGAAAGAAGTAAGAAACGTCGTGGGGAATTCTCAAGAAATGATTCGGGTCTGGCCCTGACTGACTTTATATAGAACTGAATATAACCTTCATTGAATCTCTCAAGGTATTGATATTGATACCACCGAAATGAAATGCGTTCGTTCGGAGGAAATTCAAACCCTGGATTCTCGAATTCAGTTTTTACTACATATTTGAAGGAACCTTCCATTATTGCACGAGTTCGTTTTTTGCACAAAGTAGAAATGACATTTCTATGGAAATTCTGTGTGGTAGCAATAATTCAACCAGAATAACCGTCTCTGAAATTATTAAACGAATCCGCAAAAGAAGTCATAAACTATTTGAGTTGAGCTTCATGAAAAAAATGGTGGGCCAGTTCAGAGAAATGAAGAATTTCATTTAATTTGACGAAAAACTTCGGGAAATTTTACTTTATCCATTTCCTCAATCTACAAACCATACCAGAGCTCGAAATATCAATAGAAGAACAGATTGAAAATATTCCTAGCAAAGATTGTTCGTTACAAAGTGTTATACCCATTATTTGATGATTGAAATGTCGGGTTATGGTAATCATTACTTTAAAGCTGGTTTATATTTGTGTACCTCACTTGAAAGGATTTGGTCTGAAGTTAATTAATATATCCTTCTATCTCATTGTATGTATATGCTTTCAATTTATTTCGTATGTAAATACTGAGACTCTTAATCGAAATATTTCAAATAAAACTCTCAGGGAGCTGTCTACACAAATGTTGTCAACGAGAACGAACCTATCACTTTCAAGTGTGAATATTAAGTGCGCTTTGAAAAAATCATCGATCTTGTGAAATGATTATAGGATAAAATTGTTTCATCATTATTATGAAAAATCAGTCCGTATTTAATCAATGAATAAAGAATAGATGACTTTCAAAAGGATCTATATATCCGAATGAGGGAAACAACACTTTGTGAATATTCACGTGAGCTCCCTCTATCGAAGAAAAGACTTTTAAACTCTCTCTAGCGTTCTAGATTCCTACTCATTACAACATTAGTGTGAGCACGTGAGGGATCGTGGACATTTCATTCGAACACCACAGAAATCTGTCGGCAATGTGTCAGAATGGTCCCATGCCTAATTCGAAGAGTATCTAATATTCACTCTCTCGAAAGTGACAGGGTCGTTCTCGTTGACAATATTTGTGTAGACAGCTCCCTCAGAGTTATATTTGTTATACCCCGATATTTCGATAAAGAGGTTCAGTATTTACTGGTATTAATGATTCGTTAATCTTGAAATTGCTATACTTATGCCCGCCGGGGCTTGATTTGGAACAATGAGGCATAGGACTGTTCTTACACATTACAGACAGATTTCTGTGGTGTTCGAATGAAATGTCCACAGAGTCTTACGAACTCGCACTAGTGTTTTCATGAATAGGAATCTAGAACGCTAGGGTGAGATTATACGTCTTCTCTTCGATAGAGGGAGCTCACGTGAATTTTCACAAATTGTCGTTCCGCTCATTCGGAATTAGGACCTGTGGGCATTTTAAAAGTCATCGATTCTTTATTGATCGATTGAATACGGACTGATGAATGACAGTTGAGACTGACAGGTATTGTACTGAAAAAAAGGTATTTGATAGGTATACAGTCTGAGTCTTCTAACAACTCATCAGTTGCTCTTCAATTGATTGGAGTTTTTTGGTAGTAGAATATGTCACTTATGACATAATGTTATGTCATATTTTTTTGAAGAGATTCTCCAAATTTTCTGAAAGGTGGAAAATATACGGTATACACAGATATTGGTTTTCATTTCCATCTATACTTTCAATTTGTATATGTTTATATATATATATATATATATATATATATATATATATATATATATTCGCTATCAAAGAACTATATACGATAATAAATAAATCGATGCCTACATTAATTGAAAGCGTAAGACAGTTACTGTTTCGTACTACAAGGTACTCATCAGTTACGCCACGTTCAACAAATGAAAGGCAACGACTTAACATACTACAATTTACAACTCAATTTTTGATCAATTTCATCCAATTTGATGAAGTAATGCGCCATCTTGATTGCGGTTGTAGAAACGCTCGTTGTCATTTCTCAAAACATGAAAGGAATTTACTTCAGGAAAAGGAATTCTGTTGTTCTCTCGCTATATTATCGCACTTGTAGATATTCGCTATCAAAGTATACTTCCTCTCGATAATTTTTCTGACAAAATATAGCAGAGCTGGCTGTGTGAATCATTAACGATGTTTCCATTACTAGGGATAAATGTTAGAGAATTTTGAAGTTGATGCCTACATTTATTGAAAGCGTAAGACAGTCAATGTTTCGTACTACAAGATACTCATCAGTTTTACCTATAATTTTTCGATCTTGAGATACTTTCTTCTCGGTAATTCGACACTTTTTTGTCTTCTTCAGGAGAAAAACATGCTGGTAAAATATTGTTGTGGGTGATGCTCAATTTTCCGATATTTAACGTTAATCGTATTGTTTGTGTTATGTATATGCATCATTCCCAAAAATTATATTTTTTGTGATTACTATCCCTATCCAAAATTTTAATATTTTCGTAAGCAAAATTTGGATCAGAGTCTTAGACGTGAAACTCTAATGCACAAGATCTTTTCCCAATACGACTATCACTTATGTGTTGTGTGACTGTTCCGTTTTGAAGTTTGTTCAGTTTTTCTATGTAGCGACTATCAAGTAGTTCAGATATCGAGAATCGAAAATTGTTATCAATAAATGAGTTTTTGAACACTTCACCAGACCGATTATTCCCGTAACCTAAAATCCATATATATATATATATATATATATATATATATATATATATATATATATATATATATATATATATATATATATAAAATCTCGAACGTAAACAAAGAGAGAGAAACCTGTCAATCACTGGCGAACCCTTTCCTGGTATAATCCTGGATATATCGTAAATCTGATTTTGAATTCAACACACATTATCGGCTTCCACCGCCCCAGATACTAAAGCTGATATTGATTATCTACAGTCGTCATGTTAGTTCTACAATTAATACAGCAACATCAAAGTGGTCGGAAACTTAATATTCCGTACTGTGATTTGTTGGATATTAGAATATGGCTACATTGGTAACTTGAACGAATAAATTGATGACATGATTTGAACAATAATTCGAATTGAAGTAAATATATGATTAATGAGATTGAATTCTCGCTTAACTCTTGGTGAAACATAATTGAATATTAAAATAAATTAAACTCTTGGCTTAATGTTTCACGATTTATTTAACAATATGTATAGTAAACATGTTTCGAGCGTTAGCTCATTTTCAAGACTGAAACAATCTTGAAAATGAGCTAACGCTCGAAACATGTTGACTATACATATTGTTAAATAAATCGTGAAACATTAAGCCAAGAGTTTAATTTATTTTAAATATATGATATAATAAGCGATTATTCGTTAAGCATGAATATTTTCTTCAATATCAACCGAAAATTGTGAAAGTATTCATTATCAGCAATTTATTCATATCGGAAATCTTCATGACATAATAAATAATGAGTTAAAATCAACACACTTCGCTAAGTTTCACTGAATATATTAAAAACTCTACATATGTTTCGGGTGGTAAACACATTATCAATAGAATACAATATTACTGAATATTTTAAAATATGTAGAGTTTTTAATATATTCAGTGAAACTTGAGTCAAGTGTGTTAATTTCAATTTATTGTTTTTAACTTAATGTTTCACCAAGAGATAAGTGAAAGCTCCGTTTCATCATGACATTATGTTCCCTAAAAACAATTTGATTTGTGGTACAAAATTTAGTAAAATCCAAATGAAAAGTAAAATATAATTGTCATTTAATTTTTATATCTTTATATGTCCAATATTCAATGCTACTGTTTCAATTGTTTCATCCTTTCGATACCTGCTTGAATGAATAGATAAAATATTTCATTGAAATGATTAATATTTGTTACTTCTATCAAACTGATGATTACCGACAATTTGAGAGAACACATTATATATTTTCATGAATTCGAACAGCCTACACTGTTCTCCATGTATTTATATTCTTCTATAGTTTATTGCTTGTTGAATATTAGTATCGCTATAAAAACAAAACGTAACGCCATAGAAAAGATGTTACACAACATTGAATTCAACAACGTACTGAATGCAACTATAAGACGGATGTTTCGTTCTACGTATAACTCATCAGGTTTCACTTTAAAACCCACAGAACCAACTTTCTCTCGCGATCGCAGTTTAGCTTCGCATGTTCTATTGCAAACCAGGTATCAAGCTGCTGTGATTTACCATGGGACTCACTTGTTTCTATGTGTATATATGTGTATTTATGTACTTGTTTATATGTTATAATGTGTATTTAAATCTTGATCATTGAGAAATCAAGATTCTTCCGGTTTGAGTTCTCGGTGATTTGTTTTCTTGATTAGCTATTAGTTATTAGATATTGATATTATAGATTTAGATTATTATATTTGATAATATTCTTTATTATTATATTTCATATAATAATTATAAGTATCATTCATTATTCATTATGTATTTTTCTGTAATTGGGTAGTTACCTGTTGGAAATATATGCTTATTATTATTATTATTACTATCATTCTCATTTGACGAGTTCAATCTTGGTGAAGCTTCCGTCAATGATCCCAAAAATTATATCATTAAATAAATAAATAATATATATATTATATATATATATATATATATATATATATATATATATATATATATATATATATACTTTCATATATAAATATTTGGTTTTGTTTTTAGTTAGTCAATACATTTTTGAAATACAGAGTGTATTTTGGAAATAAATAAAACTATTCTGAAAATTATCGATGAAGGAACGACTTCATAATTGAATGTTTCAAAAAAAAACATTGGATTATATAAGTTGTGCCGAATTTTTACCTAGTGAAACAAAAATTTTTCCACTTCAAACAATTTCAGCAGAACGTTCTTTTCAATGTACTCTTGACCATTGTTATTCAAATGCATTGACGTAACCAAACATTTAAATCATTACGAATCATCTACATTTATTATCTCACAGTCCAAACATTCAATTATAACAAAAAGATTCAGGTAGTTTTTGTTTCAGCCCGTGGGTTTGGAATGAGGGTTGTCGGAGGTAAAACAGCTGCTGATGGACGTCTTTTTGCGTATATAGTTTGGACAGTTCCAGGAGGGCCTGCGGAGAAAGGAGGTCTTCAGCAGGGTGATAAAGTGTTGGAATGGAACGGTGTCTCTCTAATTGATAGATCCTTCGAAGAAGTGTGCTCGATTATGGATAGAACGGGTGAGTGTACGTTTGAGTTCTTCAGGTATCCAATATACACTTATATATTTATGTCTAATAGAATATCAATATGCTTGAAAACTCTGAAAAACCTGACATTGGATTATCTCCAATCATTTGGTTAAACATCACGAACAATAGAATTTCAGAAGCTTCAAATTTAAGAAGGAATAAATTTCTAGGTTTGACAGAAATGAACACTTTCAATGTTTCTGAACATGAACGCATTTCAAAATGAGCTAGGAAACATTACTGGTCTTGAAAATCTCCTATCGAAGAACCTTCATAAATTGTTAACGTCTGCTTGAAAATTGTTTTTTTTTTACATAGCTACAAGGTCATTAATCGATTGGGCCGATACTTAATGAGAATCTAAGTAGTTTTTTGATTTTCGCTTCAATTAATTTCAAACATAAAAATATTGTTTCGCTAACACAGTGGCTTCATCAGATGTTAATGATAAACTGTGCTATTACATTGTGAAATGCTTACATTTATCCTAAAGTGTGTGGGAATGACCATAGGACACTGTTCTCCTTCTGTAGGGGAATGACTGTAGAACATATTTTTTCCGAAGTATGGGGGATGACCATAGAATACTTTTATAATAATAATAATAATAAATTTAAAAACAAGAAAATTATTGATTGAAACTTGATCATTTAATAAATCATATCGATTGGTTAGCTTAGATGTTTATTACCAAAATTTAGAAAACTGTCTCATGTTTTGTATACAAGTCATCTGACAGTGGTTTTAGAGCGCTGGTAGAGACATACTTGAGATACGGAGTCATTGTATGGGGAGGCGCTTACAATAATAATATGAGGAAGTTGGAAATACAACAGAAGTGGCTACTGAAGATTATACATAACAAAGATGTAAGATTTCTAACGGAGCTGCTGTTTCAACTCTCTAATGCATGGGATTTGCATCAACTTTTTTGTGCTTCTGTGTTAAATTTTACTAAAAAAATATAAATAAAAAAGTTTTCATAGAAGATAAAGTAGGTACTCGGTTTAGTGAAAGTTCACTGTATGTACGTAGATTTAGTAAAACGGTTTGTCAACTTGTATATTGGTCCAAGAATGTATAATGAAATACCTCGGGACTTAGGAAATACTTCTAATCAAAGGAAGTTAAAAATTTAAACAATAAATTGGATTAAAACAAGAATTAGACATTATATCCTTAAACTGATGGAAATAGCAATTGGTTAACGGGATGAGTGTAACAATATTTCGAAATTTTTACCTAAATTGAATTGTATGTATTGAGTTGTATTTAGATTTAAATGCAATATTTTTTAAAGTAAGTTCACTACAGACCCTGTTCTTTGTGAGCTAACCACTTATGGTATATTTTTGTTTTTATTCGGGAAATATTATTATCTAATTATCATTTGATTTCTTTCGCTTATTAATGTGCATGACTTCTTACAGAGTTAGTTTGTAACGTTTTCGTTCCTCATGCAATATTTTGAAGTTGTTATTCACTGCTAATAACAACTTCAAAATATTTCATACGGAACGTAAAGGTTATACAGTAACCCTGTTAGAAATCATGGAAATTAATAAGAGAATAAAATCAAATAATTTATTGAATGATCAAGTTTCAATCAAAAATTATCAGTTATTAAATTTATTCCAGTAAAAAGGAATTGAAGAAAAGTATTCTATGGCCATCCCCACACTTCGGAGAAATATGTTCTATAGTCATTCCCCTACTTCGAAAGAACAGTGTTCTATGGTCATTTCCACATACTTCAGGATAAATGCAAGCAGTTCACGATGTAATAGTTCTGTTTATCATCAACATCTGATGAAGCCACTGTGTTGGCAAAACAATATTTTCTTGTTTGAAATTAATTGTAGTGAAAATCAGAAAACTACTTAGTTTTATATGAATTATTATATTACTAGTGACAATGGCTTATCTCTAAAAGTTACTTTCAAACTTCCAATCATTTCATCCAGACCGTTACATTTCGCAATAATTAGGTTTACCCTGTTCCGATTAAAACAAACAATTGGTTAACCAGAGCAACTAATGAAATTGAATCATTTTTTAAAATTATTTAATAGTGTTGGCGTTTACTTGTAATATAAACTTAAATTCAAACACTTGAATTAATGATTTACACTCTATTGTCTACATAGCATGACGCGGTTCGTCGTTACAAACGACTTCTTCAGATGCTTACAGAATAATACTCATTCAATATTCTGTGAGCATCTGAAGAAGTCGTTTGTAACGACGAAACGCGTCATGCTATGTAGTCAATAAAGTGTATATCATAAGTTCAAGTGTTCGAATTCAAGTTTATATTCAATCGAAACTGAATCAGATATATTTCATTAATCTGAGAAAAAATACTCCATATTGAATTAAAAAAACATTTGGCTATGTTTCACACACTTCACTTATTGGTCGACAATGGTCTCAAGGTGTATCCCCATTTTCAAAACCTAAACTGTTCAAATAGTTCATTCAGCTGTACAGTTTGGCTTTTGAAAAGGCGGTAACCCCCGATAAAATTGTCGAGCAATTAATATAATTTTGGTGAAACCAATGCAAGTGTTTTTTTATTCAGTGTATCAAATAGTGTTTCAGCAATGGATTATCGAAAATTCAATCAACCTCATCGAAAGCTGTTCTAACACAAAAAACATTTACCACTGAAATTGTTATTCAGAATAAGATAACCTTCCGAAAGTGATTATCCAAAACTTAAGTAGCTCAAGTATCCATTAGATATATTTTTCCATTCTTCAAAATTTCTTTGTCTCAATAAAAAGTCGATCCCTCAATCAAACGAAAAAGGTGAAAATTGAAAAACTTCATTTAACTCCTACCGAAATACGAGAATTGAGAATCGACTATAGCAAAAAATATTTCACAATAATTCTTTCTCTCTTTTCACTTATTATTCATTCATTGAAATCGAACATCACAAAGTAGTTGAAATTCAACGCTAATTTTCATCATAGCACGCTGTTTATTATTCATATTCGATGTTGATTTTAAATTCACAGCAATTCAATGAAAAATAGTGCATAAATTTTTGTTCACAAAATGATCAATGTAAGTATACTTGAAACCAATGTACATATTCTGATATAAAATAAACTGTGAATTCGAATCGGTGATTGGATTCAAATCCTGTGTAGGTGGTAATGAACGGTTGTATGTATTTCTGACTTAATTGCTCATCAAATTCAATTCTTAACGTGTATACTTCCATAATACAAGCGGAATATCCGTAAACAAATATTTGAGGTTAAATGAAGTATTCGTTCATAAAAGTAACACCAGAAAGAGAAACAAAATTGTAAATTGACAGTAAAACAATAATTTCGACTACTTGTATACTAAAGAAGAATAGAATTCAAACCGCTATGATAATAGCTAGCCAGAATTTATTTCATCTTTGTAGAGAATTTACATGAATTATTAATACGCTACCGAAATCAAAATCCAAATTTCTAAATGCTAACACTTTCACATTTCAATATGAGAATAAATTCAACAATTTATTGATTTTAGGCACAAAATCTGTCTACCTACTTTCATATATAAACATTGAATAAAGTTAATTAATAAAGTTGATAAAGCTGATCTCTTGGTGAAAATTTGTTTGATATATTATATAAAAACACTTGACTTGGTTTCACAAAATTTATAATAAATACTTGAAAATTGTTTCGGGGTGTTACCCGAAAGTCCTTTTTTTTCAAAAGTTCATCTCTTGGAAATTTTTAACTTCAAAATTAAACTGAAAAGTTAAGCTTTCGAAGATGGGGTAACACCTCGAAGCAATTGTCAAGTATTTATTATAAATTTTGTGAAACCAAGCCAAGTGCTTCTATTTAATACATTAAACATTGAATATTTTTGTCTATTCATGAAAATATTAACTTCATGAATTATCATTTCGAAATAAGGGGATTCGTTATGTCGCAATGAGGGATATGATTTCCCAAGTTATATTTTTAAAAATAAATATTTCAAAAGTTAGAGTTTGTTACTATCCGTTACACTGTTCATCCGTTAGAATGAAAAATGGATAAAATGGTAGAATGGGAGAACCTTAAACATTATTTCGTAATTTTTTCAGGTGACGTAGTTGAATTGTTAGTAGAACATGCGACTGATCTTAGAATGTGTGATTTTTTTGACGAGCCTACCCCGCCAGCTAATATGGGGAGGAAATCATCTGAAGCCATGGTTTCTGCTTTACACATAGGTAACTTTCCAATTTTTTTTAAGCATCGAACATTTACATGCCTTCTTTACCCGTAGGTATCTACTAAATTGCAATGTCTATTTGACAAATATCATCGAACGATGTTTTTAAATGTCAATAGGTTGCGTTAGTAGTACACTCGCGGTTCTTCTAACATTTTTCTTCGATTCCTATAGATGGAATTGTGGAGTATTCATTACTCTACGATAGTTCACTTGGAGTCACAAGAAGATGCTTGGAGATTGAAATCGTTGCCTCATTTCGATGGACGTGGTGCGACTGACGAGTTCCTTGCAGAACGAAACATATGTCTCGATATCCAACGAGACAACGATTTGAATATTTCTCTAACATTTATCCCTTGAAGGATAATGGGGACATCACATCGTACACGTTCACATATCTAGCTCTACTATAATATTATTTTGGTTAATTTGAATTTTTAATGAATATTTTAGTGTTCATTTTATATATAATATATATATATATATATATATATATATATATATATATATATATATATATATATATATATATATATATATATATATATATATATATATATATATTCAGTGTTTAATTGGGATTGCAGTCTAGGACAGAAAAATCAGGTACCTCTTTAGTATTTTCCAATCTTTCGAAAATGTTTATTTTCTTCTTCAGGGCTAAAATAGTACAGAAATTAACAGTTCATATAGCAAGGCACTATAGAAAAATTTTCTTACAATTACTGTGAAGTTATTCCAAAAGTACATTAGTTTTTTGAATTTTGAAAATATGTTGCTTAAATTATCTGTATCAGATTTTTTGTTAATACAATTTCCTGTCTTTTTGATATGAACTATATATAAATCTCATGGGTTCTTCTGATAAATGGTTCATATTCAGATATCCTATTCGCCGAAAAATGTTTTCTGAATACACAAAATAAATTCATTCTCTTTTCGTTAGTCATAAAGCTTCGGCCAACGTTATGCATTTTAAGAAACGCCCTTAAAAATATCTTGGAACACTCCACTTGAGAAGTGAAATTGAGAAATACAGTCATTGTCGTCGCTTCCTTCGGCTACCTAACACGTAAAATGCGGGAATATTTCAACCCAATGCATTTGGGAACATTTGTACTTATTTTCAAAATTCAAAAAACTAATGTACTTTCGGACTAACTTCACAGTATTTGTAAGAAAATTTTTCTATAGTGCCTTGCTATATAAACTGTTAATTTTTGTACTATTTTAGCCCTGAAGAAGAAAAAAACATTTTCGAAAGCTTGGAAAATACTAAAGAGGTAACTGATTGTCCTGTCCTAGACTGTAATCCCAATTAAACACTGAAAATACATATCTATAGTCGTGAAAAATTCAACTAACATTCAAATGAACACTAGAACATTCATTCGAAAAATTCAAATTAATCAAGAGAATGTTATAGTAGAGCTAGATATGTGAAAGTGTACGATGTGATGCCTCCATTATCCTTCAAGGGACAAAGGTTAGAGGAAAATTGAAATCGATGCCACACCTGATGGAAGTGCGAGACATATATGTTTCGTTATGCAAGGAACTCGTCAGTCGCACCACGTCCATCGAAGTGAGGCAACGATTTCAAGCCCCAAGCATCTTCTTGTGACTCCAAGTGGAAGACCGTAGAGTTATGAATACTCCACAATTCCATCTATGGGAATCAGTAGAAAACAACTCTCAGATTATAGACACACGTGAAGAAATTTCACATATCTTCTATACCCGTAGGTATCTACTAAATTGCAATGTCTATTTGACAAATATCATCGAAAGATGTTTTTAAACGTCAATAGGTTGCGTTAGTAGTACGCTCGCGTTTATTCCCGTATTTCAGGGGCCTATTCGGCGATATTTTTAAGGAAATGAAATTTTTTATGTTTATGGCAATGTAATACGAAATATATATATATATATATATATATATATATATATATATATATATATATATATATATATACAAGAAAATGAACACTAAAACATTCATTTGAAAAATTGAAATTAATCAAGAGAATGTTATAGCAGAGCTAGATATGTGAACGTGTACGATGTGATGTCTCCATTATCCTTCAAGGGATAAATGTTAGAGAAAATTGAATGAAATATTTCTTAAATATTTCATTCAGTGCCATAAGCACAAAAAATTTCATTTCCTTATATATATACATATATATATTACATATTCAGATACTTATACACCGGAAATCATACCACAACATACATTTTGTGTATATTGACATACAAGTAGCTTTAGGTAGGAACTTTACATGATACCAAAGCGAGAGACAGAGAGAGGAAGGAGGTCTGACTCAAATTTTACGAAATATTGCCCATACACATACCACTCCATCCACTTCAGGAAGAATCAGGTAGTTGTCAAACTCTTGGTCGTCGTATTTATCGAAACACTAATGTTTGCTCAATGCATATAGATAAACTGTTATATTTTGCAGCCTTTGAAGAAATTAACACCAGCCACATGTTAGTAATTCATTCATATATCTTCCCAGCAAACGTATAAAAGCTTAATTAGCACATCGAAACAGAAAAAGTAACCACAGAATACTCAAATCCAGTTAGTTCAGAACGAGCACACATTGCAAAAACTGCATTAATACACCCAACTGTTGGTACTGAATTCAGAAGATTATTCCTAATTTCCCCTTTCCACTGTTAACGAATTATTATTCCACGTTTTAACGTCGAAATATAACATGAGCTTTGTTTCTGTTTTCCAGAGCCTGAAGCTGATAAAACACCATCATCGCCTACCAGACGAAAACTTCCAAAGACACCGGTATAAAATGTTCAGTTCTGTGTTGTAAATCTGTCACCGTAGGGATATTAGAGTTCATAAGCTTCGCATAATACTCTATGCGTGAATTTCATGTCTTTTTTAGCTTTACTTCGAATGAAAACTAACTCAAAGTTTCATAAAACGAAAGGTCTAGTTTGTATGAATACGAAACTATTTTCAGTTATAATTATAATTGTCATTTTATATGAAAAAAACATGTTTCTCTGGTTTTCATTTTTGTGGACTATGAATTATATAACGAATTTTGATAACTCATATTTTATGTTGAGTTTTCTATATTGGCTATATTCATTTGAAGTTTGGACGAAGTAAAGTTTTACCTTCGATTTTAACACTAATTGCAAATTTTTCAAGAAATTCTGCACTAATGTAAATTTACTATTATTCATCGTTCATTTTAGTTTTAAGGCAGGATTCAGCTCGGCATTATTATCAACTTAATCACTTTGGTAGAAAATAAATTACGAAAGAATCTATGTGACCTATTCAACAAAGAAAATTTTAATATATATTACTATCATAAAATCATTGAATACGAATATTGAGTTTCTTCAAAGGAAAAGGTGAATCTCGAATTTTTTCGACAAGTATTCATTTATTTGACTGAGATTGAATTCTCGCTTAACTCTTGGTGAAACATCATTAAATATTAAATTAAATTAAACACTTGGCTTAATGTTTCACGATTTATTCAACAATATGAATAGTCAACATGTTTCGAGCGTTAGCTTGAAAGTGAGCTAACGCTCGAAACATGTTGACTATTCATATTGTTGAATAAATCGTGAAACATTGAGCCTAGAGTTTAATTTAATTTAATATTCATTTATTTATCAATATTCATTTTGTCCCTTTCAAACTAATCCCCCTAAGATATAATGCACTAATGCCAGCAGCGCTTCTTTCAATCCTCAATGCACTTCTGAAATGCACTTTTCGGTATGGTCATCATTCAGACTTCATCTCATCAATTGTGACAAAACGCTTTCTCTTCATTGATCTCTCCAGTTTTGCGAATAGGAAAAAGTCGCGGTCAGCCAAATGTGGTGAATGTGATGGTTAAGGCATGATTACGCTGTTGTTTTTGGCAAAAAAATCATGAACAAGTATTGATGTGTAAGGTGGTGCACTATCGTGATGCCGAATTCATGATTCGTTTTCCAAAAATCCGATCGTTTTAGCAACGTTGCATAACTTCCTCGTCAACCGTACGACCTGTTGTCAAGAACTCATGGTGCACTACACCGTTGTGATATAAGAAAATCGCTAGCAAAAACTCCACATTTGATCGTACTTGGCCTGCTTTTTTCGGTCTTGACTCTTCTGGTTGCTTCCATTGAAATTATTGAGCTTTGGTGTCGATGTCATACCATATACCCACGTGTCGTCACCATTTATGATCTTTTTAACCAAATCTAGCTTTTGAACTTTCTTTTGCTCGAAATTTAGCCATTTTGGAACAATCTTTGCTGCCACACGTTTCATGCCGAAAGCATCCAAGAAAATTGCATGACATTTATATAGCCGATTAATATGCCAACATCCTCTACATCTTTCTTAATAGTGATTTGACGTGGCTGAAACTCCAGAAATCTCATCCAAATCAACATCTTCTCGGTCTTCTGTTCAGAGCTTGTACCACTTATAAGCACTTTTTTGAGACAAAGTAGACTCCGGATGCCAAAGTCAACATTTTGAGTGAGTTGGAGCACTTTATTTCTTTTTTAACGCCAAATTTTATTCAGATTCTGTGATCAATTTTTTTCAAAGCTAACAAATCGAAAAACACACAAAAAAAGTGACTAACTTTTTCAGTTGTCGAAAACAAACTATCAATCCAAAATGGCTAACAATGTCAAGAAATGAGAAACCTATGTGTACCAACATAACAAAAAAAATTCGATAATCGAATGTGCACAGCCTGCGAAAATTCAAAATTCACCTTTTCTTTTCTTTTCAGAAAAATCATTTATTTGCGTCGTCTTCTATGCAATTTCAAATTTAAGTTTTTTCTAGAAGCTATCACGTTTTTCTTAGTATCAGCATATTGAAATATTTTCGTGTATTTGAAATATATACAGGAAATGTTTATCTGTTCAGCTACTTGTTGTATTAATCAAAGACGAAGGTTAATAAGTTATTACATCTCAAGAAAAAAGAAATTTTAACATGGACATATATTGACTGAATTTCACTTTCAAGAAGCTACCTTAACAGAAGAATCTAAATCTTATAAAGGAAGTCTGAACAATATTACAGTATAGTATAGAGTGTTACTCAATATGCTATTATACATGTTGATGGTGGTTTTTTAGTGTTTCTTCAACTTGTACAGGTCATATCAATATTAAGTTCGAATGTAAGTTTCTTATCTATAGTCATTTATACTCAAACTCTAGGATAAAACTCATAGGCAAACGCACTTTCAATAACTTAGATAATTGAAATATTTATTTGAAAAGTTTTCAACAGAAATATTTTATCGACAATTTGTTGGAATATTCGAAATTTCATGGAAATTAACTGAATATAAGCAAACATTTTTTGAACAAATCAAAACTTTTGTAATGACCATATCAAAAATTTATCTACATATCGTTCTGTAACTGTTGGAATTGGATATATATACAAGAATAAGATGTTTTATTGCATTTCTGGGACCAATTTTACCACTCCGTTTCACATTACTTGTTCAAATAAAAGAAGCAATCATTATTCGAATTTCTCATCGATAACTACTGACAAATCTTTCACGTTATGTTCATCTTCAGGTACTTCATTCACGTAATAGACGCTTCAATTTCTGCATAAGGTTGTAAAGTAGTTTAGAAATTTAGTATCATAAGATTATCACTTGAATTTTCGAACTGTAAATTTGGACACATCATGGATTCCAAACTCTAGTTATCCCTCCCTCCACTTAGATAATAAACCATAGTTTAAACTGATTCTCTTGACAAAATAGAATATTTAGAAGTCTGATAGAATGATAGCAAAATGGTGATAGATCAAAGTATACAATTTTAGCGATTTTATAAAAATGATTATCCTTCTTAGTTGAAAAAAGGTATCCTTCTATAATTTTGTGAATTTCTTATTATTCAATTCTGGTAGAATATAATGTCTTTAATTGTTGAGATTTTTAAGTAGAGTGGATTTTTGCTAATAATATCAATTGAACAATTCAATAAAACATTGTGATATTGTGTAAAATTGCTCGACTGAATTCGACTAGAAATTGAAAAATGCAATTGATATATGATTCGGACTCCTACTTCATTATCATGAGTTTATTAAAACTGGTTCTTAACTGAACATTCTAACCATTTATGATATCGACTTCAATCATTAAACAATTGAATTCCATGTATGAAATATTTCCTCGGATGGAAAGTATTTATCAATTACGATACCTTCTTTTTTTGGTCTTGAACTTTATCATTAGCCAGCAATAAGACATTCTTAAAATATTTGTGTTCGTTATGAAACCAAATAATCTTAGTAAAATAACTTATCCATGAACCAAGAAATATAATATAATAGGAAATATAAACAGGATTGCTTAGCTTTTTTTCTCAAAAGGATATTACTGGGACACATAACGTCATGGAGCTCGTCAAGACGCTTTCTTCTTCTTTCACATGTCTGATATAGGCTATAGGAAAAGAGGGTAGTTCACATAGGGAAAGACATGAAGATAACCAAGAAGCGACTGTTCATACCTCCAGGTCTAAAAATTTGACGTGATCGTAAAGAGCTTTATAAACTTCTAGATTATTTGTTGCCAGAAGAAAACTAGGATTGAATGGTATATTTTACATAGTAATTCAACTCATATTAGACAAGAAGATATCACATTGATGACGACGATTTTTGCACTACAGAAGCAGAAGACCCATAGTACCAATTTCGCCTCATGTACACAGAGGGTCTTCCTTATAACCATACCTGTTGAGCACCGAAGAACAAAGAGCATGACATTAGCGCAATAGACACAATACTGTGACCATATCTCTTTTGTGTGATAGTGATTTAAACCACACCGAAGATTTCTGGAACAGATTAATATTTTTATAATATTTAGCTTTATAATTTGATCGATAAATATTTTGCAATTTGTTCCATATTGATGTTTTGACAGATGATAATATATCAGAGGTGACACGCAACGGCTGATCAACTTGATTCAGCGAAGCAGATTTTGCTAATTTATTGACTTTCTCATTTCCATAAATACCCACATTAGACTTCACCCACAAAAAATTGACGCAAATGTCTTTAACTTCTAACTTACGGAGTAACTGTAAAATAACTCTATAAATCGTCAAAGACGAACTATTGTACTTCATGGATTTCAGAGAAGTTGAGGCGCTATAGCTGTCAGAAACAACGAGAACTTGTTTGGAATCAAAATACTCAATATACTGATCTATTTTTTCGATTTTTATGGACATGTTTTCATGGACAACTTTTGAAAGTCTTTATAAGTGAACTCATATAATGCCACTCCTACTGAAATATTTTTTGATTTGGAGCATCGGTGAAAATTTTATGGAAATTTGGATATTTTTCATTGACAATCGAGTAATAATCTTGATCAGGAGCTTCTATACTAAAAGTCGCAAGAAAGACTCCTGGAATCATTTCTAGCACTGATAGATCTGCAGTGTAAAATGAGCATTTATTCTCCTTCCGAAGAATATTCGTTAGATGTTAAAGTAAACTGTAAGTTGAAATGAGTAAGAGATATTTTTTCACTATCCAGTGTTTATGCGTTAATGTTAGAATGAAGAGATGATAAATACTTCTTATTATAGGAGTAGATATTGAAATCCTTCTCAAATGAAAGTACCTGCTAAAGTTTGTCTTCGAAGATAAAGGGATAATTCTCCAGATTTCGACAAAAGAGCATATTTTTAATTTTTGTAGTACTTAAGAATACTTCTCTTCATATCACTGTACTTTTCATACAGGAAAGCCTCAAATCCATCGGACCATTTTGACATCGAGTAAGACAAATGTTCAAAAGATGTAAGCACTTAACGGACAATGCATATGTATAATGCAAGGGCATTAAAATTTTTTAGCTTCTGCAGAATGATGAACTTTGTGTTTAACAATGAAATGCTATATTCCCAGATGAACCATATGAGCAAAACTCATAATCAGAGGCAGACTCACTCTTTTGAAATCGTTTTTTAACCAAACAATTCCATATTCCGAGTTCAGTCCATGAAAGTCAAGGTATAAATGTGAAGAAGAATTTCAACTTTACAAAATAGCTGTCCATAGAACTTAGTATTTATAACCCCATCATAAAAGTCAAGGTCATTGAAAAGATCGAATGTTATTATTTGGAAATGTGGTTTAAACATAGAATTTAATATTCTAACCTCGACAGTAAAAGTCAAAGTCATAAAGAGACTGAAGATCAGTATTTCGAAGTAGTTCTCCAACCATGAAATTCAACATTCCAAACTCAACCATAGAAGTTGAGCTAATAACTAAATGAAATGTTACCCTTTCGGAATGTTTTTCAACCGTAATATGCCGAACTGAATCAAAGAACACGAAATCATATATGGATAGAATGCCTCGCTCAATTAATTGTCTAACCATAGAATTCAACATTCCGACCTCAGTCATAAAATTTAAGCTCATCCATAAATAGAATTTAACTTTTTCGAAATTGTTCCATTAAATCCAATATTTGGTGTTCAGCCAAACTTTTTCGAAATAGTTTTCTACCCATAGAACCAAGTATTTCTAGTCCAACCATGAAAGTCAAGGCCATAAAATATAGAATGTTACTATTTGGAAATGTGGTTCAAACATAGAACTTGATATTCTGACCTCAACAGTAGAATTCAAGGTCATAAATATACAGAAGAAGATATAATTTTGGAATGGTTGTTCAACCTTGAATTTCAAAAATACAAACTCGACCATATAAGTTGAAGTCATAAATGAATGAAATTTTATTCTTTCGAAATAAATGTTTTGAAAATAAGCCTATATTTCCAACATGTAACTACCCAATTACAGGAAAATACATAATGAATAATGAAATAAAAAATTTTGTGACTAAAAATATCAATAATAACATAGATTTACATAGATATTACAATATTGAAGAATAATAATAATATAAGCATTATCAAATATAATAATCTGATTCTGTAATATCAATATGTAGATATTCAATTATCTAATTGAATCTCTAAATAATGAGTAATAACTAAACAAGATAACAAATCTCTCATAACTCAAACCAGGAGGAATCAAGAAACCACAATGGTTAAGATTTACAGATTAAGGTGTTAATGATTAACCATCAATAATGGTTAAAAATACACATTAATGATGGAAACAATTAAATCCCAGTGCAAATCACTGTGTCTTGCTACCTGGTTTGCAATAGAACATGCAAAGCTAAGCGGTGATTGCGAGAGAAGATTAGTTCTGTGGGTTTTTAAGTAAAGCGTCAAACAGGAACAAAGGAATTAAGTTTACCCTGAAGCTCAAGACAGTCGATATTGTCATTGAGCAAATTAAATAAAAATTTCAATGCATTCAAACTTCTTCTGGTGTAGAGACTCGTAGTGTCAAAATTTGACAGCAAACCGTAACGAAATAGTTACTTAATCATAGACTTCAATATGCCGAGTTCACCATAGAAGACAAAGCCATAAATGTATTGAATTTCTCTTTCAAAATAAGTGTTAAACCATAGAATTAAGTATTCCGAACTCAATCATGAAGGCCAACCAAGGTCGTCAGTAATTGGAATGATCCATTTTCGAAATAGTGGTTCTTCCGTAGAATTCAATATTTTACCTCAATCATAGAACTCTAGGTTATCGTAAGATTTAATGTAAGTTTTTAGAAATACTTTTTTCATCATTGAATTTTATATTTCAAGCTGTACCATAGAAGTCGAGCTCATAAATAAGAAGGAATTTTACTTCGAAATAGTTTCATGAAACTTGTGATAATGGTTCAGTAACCTGAAGCATAAAATTGTTTAACAATTTCTGTGTAATTCAAACAGAATTTCAAAATATACCATACTATGAGATACTAATAATAATTGACTATGAAAATAAGTTAACATTTTCAGATGATACTGTAGCACAAATTCACTCAAATATTGAATTTGAACTGACTATATTTACATAGAGACAATATAAAATAATGTTATAGCTATTGATGTGATTTTCATGACACCTGTAAATCTTTATAGAGTTGTTGTTTTGTGTCAGATGGGACAGAAGTCCTTGATGTATTTGAGATTCCATAAAATAAATAGATAACCAAAAAGTATATCATGTATTCATCAAACCTCCATTTCATCAATGCTTCTTTTATTGCTAAACGGCGGGGACGACGCTGGATACTTTTCATTTCAAGGTATAACCAACCTGCTCTGTCCCAACTGGCACGATCTTGGCTCTTCTCACTTTCCCATGTACCCATAATGCTTGCTTCAATATGATACATTTTCTATTAGAACGATAGTATTTCAAAACTATGCTGTTGATCCTTGCACGATGCTTCTGTCGAAAATAGAAGGTCGAATTTTTATTATATGTTGTCTGCATCAGAAGAGCTTTAAAACTGTATTTTTAGCAAATTGTTGTAGTGTTTGTCTCACTGATTCTAAATGAAATTGGAAAATCTGTTTTACCGATACGTTGTCTGATTTTGACTTTCAATTTGTTTCTCAATAGTTTAGTCACTTATCAATAAGCTATTGTAATTTTAGTTGTTTATTGTGATAAAGTAGAAACTGTTCAATCTGAATAAGAATTGTATTGTTATCTATGATTTTTCTCTCTGTGAATTTAGAAATTTCATTCCTGTAAATCATAACAAATCGAATATGATATTATGTTATATATGAGTTCTTTGAATTGTTGCAATATATACTAGGGTGGGCAGGAAAGTAAAGCACATAAACATATGATTGAAAAATATGGAGGTGTAAGTTATTGGGAGAATCTGACATATGGAGATTTATTCTAATATTTATACAACCTTTTACGTTTTGGAAAAAGAGTACTTTTTGAATTTAAAACCCCCTGAGGAACCAGCAAGATTCAGAAAAAGGGAAATTCAATTCTCCTGATCAGTAACATCACGCTAATATCGTCGCGCTCAATTCAAATTGCAGAAGATATAGTCTTCCCTTGAAGTCCATCTCGAATATGTTCACTATCAATGAAATTTACAGACCAAATAACCAAATACAAAATAGTTTTAGATTATACTATCATGTTCTGCTAAAATACGAATTTCGCGTTTTCAAATCAAAAATCATATATTTCAAAATGAAATTTTCAAAATTTTTCAAATATCATCCGATATACAATGTGAAAAATTTTATATCGTCATTAATAGCCCAAAAATGGTATTCATAAGTTTGGATAACTAGAAGGTCTCATTTCTAACAATTCATATATTTTCAAAACCAATAAAATTAAAAACTAACACCCTTAACTTAAGCATCACTGAATACATTAAAAACTCTACATATAGTTCGGATGGTTAACCATTATAAAGAGAATAGAATATTACTCACCTCTATTTAAGGTGATTAATACACGCTTTTTCTTGTGGGACTTGACCGTTAAAATAGTTTTTGTGTAATTTCATTCGTGTTGAAAAATTATTGTGTTATTATTATCGAGCTATGTGATGGCTCCGCCCCTTTCTATGACGTCAAGATTTAAGCACTCCATTCACTACACTTTGTAAGATGAAGTGAAAACGATCAAATCTATTGTTCAAAAATCTAAAGTGTTTTTGTGATTTTCATTTGCCCTACCTTGACGATATTTAAATTGAATACTTCCATAAACCTCTTCTTCGATTTTGATATTCCTGTTGTTTTTTGTTCAACAACCATGTCACTAGTTTTCAACCCACCCTTGTACATATTGTGGATGCAGTTCGAAATATAATCATTGATAAGCTCATCACCTATTAAACTCGAAACAAAATTTGAAATATCGTTCTAACAAGGCGCAATTGCATGAATCATTCGTCTATCACTCTCATGAAATTAAATGATTATTCTCTTCAAATTTTGAATGGAATTTATGTACTATTGCCATAAAGTCTCCAAAAGCAATAATGCATGATGCTTATAGAGAAAACCTAAAATCCCATTACAAGATGATGTTTTATTGTTCAAGGAACAAATAGCCAGAGAACGAACAGTATCAGGTAGAGTGCAGATACAAGTTTGGTACCACGATGAAAGGAAAGAACTGGTAGTAGCAGTCTTAGCAGCTGACGATCTTGCACCTAGAGATGACAGTCTGGGATATGGATCTCTACCAGAAGCATATGCACGCTTATGTTTATTACCTCTGACGTAAGTATACAGCCTCAAGAAAGCATGATCGGTCAGAATATTGAAGATTCCGAACAGATTAACATATGTTTCAGGAATTTCATTTAGTGATTAAGCAGTTTTAATTTATGTATAAATACGTTAACATTTTCTCAATAAAATCAGTTGTCCATCAGTCGTCAACTCATTCAGCTGACACGGAGTAGGCAGATTGAGGCCTTGTCAGCAACGAACCCTTTCATATCGATTTTAAGGAATAAAGATAATTGGGATTTAAATCATTCGGCAACTATTCAACCCATTGACAAGGAGTAGGCAGATTGAGGCCGTGTCAGGGAGAAACTTCTTTGTGAGGAGAAAGCACTCTTCTATACAATTATGAATTTACAACTCTTCCAGCTCGTTTTCAGTGAATAGCCTCGAGAATTTTTCAATTATTTTCATTGAATTTAAAATCGAATGACATATTCAAAATAACAATCCGTAAAATATTCTCCATTCGAAACTAGAAATGATAAAAATGTCCCACATCTTATATATGCTTAGTGCACCAGCACATACAATTTTGAATACTCACGAACGTGGACGACAGAATTAGTTGATATTTCATTGTCTCAGTTCCAATGTAAGACACAAAAATATTAAGTTTCGTTAATTTGAAGTAATATTCCTTTCAGTTGTGAAGAGCACTGCGTACAAACAGAGGTTGCTCCTGCAAGCCAAAACCCTATATGGAACGCCAATCTCAGTTTTCCAGGAGTTCCAGGTGACGAATTGATGGAGAGGGTTCTGGAAATTACACTTTGGGACCTCATTCCTCACAACGAACATGCTTTCCTTGGAGAATGTTCCGTCGATATTCAGAAAGCCTTTTTGGACGACAGAGCAGTATGGTGTAGGTTGGAGGATCCCAGGCAACTGCGAGGCAGATCTCCGCACGTATCGCCCAGAGGTTCGAATGCTGGTCTGGGCAAATTTGGACAGAGGAGTATGTCCGATGACGTAGACTCCATTGGCGAATGTACCAGTTTGCTTCATCCAGATCATGCCTGGGGTCAGTATAACTAGTAGAAAATCTACGAGACTATCCATTGAATTATCACTCCAATGTCAATAATAATAACTAATATCTAATAATCACAACCACACTTTGTCTAAGTCTAAGTAGAAAATATCAAGAAAGTTTTCATTTTTACACATATAGAGGTTTTTACACATTACAAAGTTCATTCATAGTGTCGATATTTTCTCATATACATCTATTTTGTAATTGTAATACAACTTATGTGTGTAAGCTACAGGAATGCAATCAAGTCTTTCTTATACGAAGGTATTGCAGCCGACAAATGGCACCACGTTGTCATGTTTATCCTGAGAATACTGAATACTTTGTCCTGGTTTCTGCCATAGACATGTTTTTCCGAATTTTTCGATTAAATATATTGACGTCATTGTTCTGATTGAAAGTGAAGTTTTCCCCAACATTCAACGAATTATACAATGAGGAAATTTCTTTTCAGATTGACGCAGATATGTCAATCCATGTCGAATACGTTTTTTCGCCCTTTAGCTAAAACTGGATATTCTAGTTTTATGTTCCAGTCGTAAACTTTAGCTTGTTTCCGTGCTTGAGTTAAACGCTTGTCAAATCAGTACATATGAGAATGTTACAGTCATTTGGAATTCGAAATAATAATAACTCATGGCTATCGAAATGAGGAAAACTTGTTTCAAATCTTGAAGTTTATAATTTCTTGAGAAAGTGCCTTTGTTTCTCTCATAAAATATAAGCGTGGTTACTGGTTGCATATTAGTATTGATTAATTCCTGAAGCTTATCTGTTTTTCTTCTGTAAAAGTGTATACACTCCTAATTTCACAATTTGCACTCCTTACCCTTTCAGATCGAAAAATAAGCAGCAGATTTGAAGATATGCGCACCATACTGTGTCGTGTGCTCCTCCACTTCTTCTTCGTTATGTCTGATATCCAAAATGTTGAACGTTACATGTTGTATGTTGATGTGCATGGACATATAGAAAAAATACTAAATTTAATTTGGTTTTCCAGTTTATTATTCTTGTCCAGGTTCAAGGAGAGGATCTTCACAGTCTGAACAATTGGAGGTCGAGGTGTACAATCTAGGTAAAGATTTTTCGCGTTCGCTTCCTGGGTCCAGACGATCATCATTTCAGTCAGCGCAAGAGCAAGCTGATCAGGATATACCAGCTGTACCACCACCATCTTCATATAGCAGAGATAGGAGAAGAAGCAGCTGTACGAGAATGTTAAGGGATCCTGAGGAAATTCTGAAATCCCTGAAAGCAGTGAAGGGGGAACTGGGTAGAACTATGAGTTTAACTGGAGAAAAACGTTCACGAAGTAAGTGTTAATATTTATTGCGAAGCCTAAACACTCTACCAACTACTGCACTCTTGAACTATTTTAATCGTTACTTGTAACAGAGCTTTTTCAGCTGTATAATAGGAGTATACAAAATTTATATTTTTTCATTTGTAAGAATGTTTCAAGCATATTGAAAGTTGCTAAGAATTTTCAACAATTTTTACTCACAAAATTCAACCAAAAATATTTCCTACTCTTCACTTTATATATTGTTCTTCAATATGAAGTCATAACCTCTTAGAAATTCAGTATCATTATTTAAATAATATTAAAATATATTGAGATGCACATGATGTTGAAAACCTGAATTTTTTTACACCATAAATGGTGATATCAATTTTCTACTTACGCTAAGGCAAACTATATAATTCATATAAAGAGACGTGTTGGAATATAATTGCAAATGTAATGAAAATTTAATAGTTATACACTGTTTCGCAGATTTTGCAAAATATTCAGACGAAAATTTCTCTTCTGGCTTGATTTCATCAATTTATTTGTCCAAACTTGGACAGCTTCAGCATTCAGAGCTGAAATTTGATGAAAGTTTCAGTATTTACCATGAAATTTTCAAAAAAGTATATTATCACAATTTAATGAATGAAAACAATATGTGGAAGTATTTTATGAAATATTCTACTATAAGCAAATTCTGCATTAAATGAAACAAATGATACTATTGTAATTATACCCTCTGATATTGTAAAATTTATATTTTACAATTTACAAAAATTTTCTTTGCAATTGACGAAATAGATTATTTTCTAGTTATTACTTTCAGTTCTGAAATTCTTTCAGTTTTTGACTGTAAAAGATGCTCTGAATTTTTCATCAATTATATTCATCAATTTTCAATTGTAAATGTTATAAGAAGTCAATTGTTATGAACTGTTCCAGAGATTTAACAAAATATTTAAACGAAAATTTCTTATCTGGCTTGATTTTATCAATTACTTTTCTAAACTTGAACAGCTCTAGCATTCAGAGCTGAAATTTGATGAAGTTTCAGTATTTACTTTGAATTTTCAATAAAGTATACTATCGTTATTTAATGAATGCCTGTGGAAATTAAATAAATGCTTCAATTTATAAAATATTCTACTATAAGCATATTCTGCAATAAATGAGACACATTATACTATCTGTCCTCTGAGATTGCTGTTTATTTTTATTTCATTTAATTTTTGAAAAAAATTCGAATCGATGTTTTACAATTTACAAAAGTATTCTTCACAATTTACGAAATAGATTATGTTCAAGTTATTAATTAGAAATTCTTTCAGTTTTTGTCTGTGAAAGGTGCTCTGAATTTTTCATCAATTTTCAATACAATTTTTTCAGAACGAAAAAACCGAGTATTGACCAACTACGCTGTGAATGCTGAACTCTTGACGCTGCAAAATTATTATCGTTATATTTCATAAAAGTTTCATCAAGAAATTATCTCTGAACAATGGCTTTCGTTCCGCTAGATTCAGAATTCCGTATTATATAATTTTAGTTGAGTTATTCCCGGTATTCTTTAGAAAATGAGAAAAGAAAGAACCAAGTTAGCTTTCTTTGTAATACTGCCAAGATATACTACAATGATAACGAAAAAGTTGAAAAAGTTCTGTGAATACTATCCTTTTGTGACTATGCATCACTCTTTCTCTAATATATTCCTTTATCTTCTTCACACTTTTGAAACATGTAGCGGATCTTTACCCGCATTCGGTAAGATATTCACAGATAGTTCGTCTGCAGATTGTTGTACTCGATGTCTCAGCAGTAGATCCATCTCTTCAGTTCTGGAATATGGGCATTTCATTCAGTTTATTTTCCACTTTTCACTATTCATTTCATTCACAATTGAGCCTATTTTAATTTCTTTGTAATCTTGAAGATATCAAAGCGCATTCTAAAAAATCATAATAAATTTCTTTATTGAGTCTGTCATCGCAGTTTAGTTTGTACATTCAAGCATTTATTCATGAATTTAAATCATTATTCATCAGTTTGAAGATCACTTCAATCAGGGCCGGCGTTATCAGCACCGCCACCCGAGCAAAAATAAAATACCGACCTGTCATTTTTGACAAAAATGACAAAAAATTTCAAAGGAATTACAACCAATCAGCTTCCCTCTCAGGCTGTCCCCATGGACAATGGCTCGGCTTGCTCATCCCTAACGTAGGCCCTCAATTCAGGCCTGAATATTTATACATAATGGACATATAACTAACGTAAAATGCAAGTCAAATTTCCATAAAACTATGAATGAAACAGAATTATGACTAATTGATATATACAATCGTTTACTAACGATGACCAACAATCAAAGAAACATTTTTATCCTCCGTGTTCATGCAAGGATATGCCATTATTTAGTGTGTGTCATTTAGCTTCGATGAATTCCACTTGTATTCGTTGAAAAAAAAATGAGATTGTTGCGTAATCTTCTTGGTTCAAACGTTGTGAGACCTGCTAAAATTACTTCTTTTGAAAGGCTTCAATTTATTGATTCCTTGGATTGAATAAGAAAGAAAACTTTAGTTAACGATGTCCTTTCGATGAGTAACAATGAATCGAAGGAATGCTATCAGTCACAAAAGCAGACACCAAGAAAAAATTATCAAATATATATTCTTAACATAATAGAAAAATCGTACAAGAAGTTTTAAGGTCAATGTGATGTTGATTTGTGTTTTTAATTCTGAAGTGTTTGTAGTGCTGCCAAATTTTTTATTAACCTCAAAATTCAGCAGAAAAACTGATGAAAAACTAAAGAACAAGTGAATTATGTATGTTCAGAAGCCCTGAAGAATAATTGAAATATTTCCAAACAGTATACAGAAGTGAGCATTGTCGGCATATTCGGCAATTGGTAGCAGCCGTAGATACAGGTTCCGAGCTATTTGGCTCTCCTCAGAACGGCGTAGCCAAGTTCAAGTTATTCGAACCTGGATATGAAAAAACAAGGAAAACAACAAAAAAGTCTACTTCGACTTCCTTAAGAAGAATCTCTATTTTTCTTGTTGTTCTTGTTTGTCGACTTCTTTCAGAGGAGTCTCTGTTTTCTTTGTTTTTCTTGTTTGTGGACTTCCTTCAGAGAAATCTCTGTTTTTATTGTGTTTCCATCTACAGGTTTGTACAACTTGAACTTGCCTAAGCCCTTCTGAGGAGAGCCAATAAGCTCGACACACGTGTCAATGTCTGTTATAATGATAATGCTAACTTCTGTTAAATTTTCCCCTGCATCGAACATTATAGGATGCCAGTTACTTTCCATAACTAATGAAGTGTGGATCTGCTGCTGAGCCTATCCCTATCCCAATTTGTACATCCGCTTTATATACAGATACTTCATTTCCGTACTGTCTTCGAATGGTAAGCCTGAAAACCTATCCCAAGCTTTAACCGATAGTCTCTGCGGCCCTAGACTGCTACAAATCGAATATCCCCTGTATATATTATTTTCGCAGCATACACCATCAATCCACCATACACTGCAACATAATCAAGCAATAAGCATGTTCGTAATTCCACTATGTTTTATACCGATATTATAACTTATTATTTGCATCATATGGAATGCAATATTATGTGGTGAAATATATTTCCACTATCAATGTTATTCGATATGTTTTTGTTCTTCACACACGGATGGATATTCTATAGATACGAGGTGTGTTCAAAAGAAAAGGTGAATTTGTAATTTTCGTGTGCTTTGCACAGTCGATTATCGAACTTTTCACGTTATCTTGCTACACATACGTTTCTCATATGCTTAAATTTTCATCTATTTTGGATAAGTAGTTATTTTTTGACAACTGAGCAGGTCCGTCAGGTTTTGTGTGATTTCTTACTTAAAAAAAAGGATCGAAGAATCCGTATTAAATTTTGCCTTAACAATGGAATAATGTGCTACCTACAACGCACTTAAAATGTTGACTATGGCATTCGGAGTCTACTTTATCCCAAAAAAGTGTATATGAGTGGTACAAGAGCTTTACAGAAAGCCAAGAAGATGTCTATCCTGGAGTTGCAACCACGTCAACAAGGAAAAAGAACATCGAAACAGTGAAGAAAATCACTATCAAGGAAGGTGCAAAGGATGTTGGCATATCAATTGACTCATGCCATGCAATTTTTTAGATGTTTTGGGCATGAAACGTGTCGCAGCGAAGTTTGTACCGAAGTTGCTAAATTTTGTGGAAGAGCAATGTCGCATTTGTATTGCTCAGAAGTTGTTGAATGACGTCAAAGACGATCAGATTTGCTCAAAAACGTCATAAATATTGACGAAACATGAGAATATAATCATGACATCGAAACCAAGGCCCGATAATCCCAATGAAAGTGGCCAGAAGAACAAAAGCCGAAAAGGGACAAAAGTTCTATCAAATTTGAAGGTTTTGCTCACTGTTTCCTTTTATTACAACGGCGTGGTGCCAACGAGTTCTTGCCAACACGTCATACGATTAATAAGGAACACCACATGGAAGTTATGCAACAAGACGGATCGAATGATCTCAATTGTTATATCGGAACATCACGATAATGCACCAGCTACACATCAATGCTTGTTGGTGAATTTTTGGTCAGAAACAACACTGTAATCATGTCTCGACCATCGTATTCACTAGAACGTCGTTGGCTCCCTGCAACTTTTTTTTATTTCCACAACTGAAGAGACCAATCAAGGAAAACGTTTTGCCAACTTCAATAAAATGAAGTCGGAATCTGAGAACGAGCTGATGGCATACCGAAAAGCGTATCAGAAGTGCTGCGAGGATTGAAGAAGCTCTGGCATTAGTGCATTATATCTGAGAAGATCACTTTGAAGAGTACAAAATGGATATTGATGAATAAATAAATATTTCTCGAAAAATTTGAAAATTCACCTCTTCTTTCGAGCAAACCTTGTATATATAAATATAAAGTTCCTGAAAATTTGTATTATGGAATTGAGTACCTGAGTAATTAATGAAATATACGGTTCATTCAAACGAAAATCTCATGATTGCGATATTTTTGAAGCTATTATGACAGATGTGAAATATTTCCTAATTTTGTTTTTATTTCATCAGAAGGTGCATGATATTTTGGTTAGATCATTCAAACTATCAGGTTGTGCATTGAATATAACTGAGTTAAAAATCACTGAAGTTATTTCAGATGTTTTCACGTGATAAAGTCTAGTTAACTAAAATTCGGGAATAGCCACATTCTGAATATCGGTATCAACGACATATTGACGATGTCATCTGATATATCATTATCGCAGTAGATCAAAAATTTTCCTTCTCAAGTTGGCTATTCTGCAAACTTTCTGCTGTTTGTGTACGTTTATTTGTATTCCTTACAGAATAAACAGAAATGGGTAGAATTAATATTGCTGTGACCATTTGATTTTGTAGTACTCTTCAATTTGAAGAAATACAAACTTGATTTTGAAGTGGATAGAAAAAAATGTCTGTGATGAAGTTTTCACTAGTTCTAAATACTGTATCGTTAGGAATATATGTCTTAATATTATATAACATATCGATACAATCATAGAAACAACAAATGTTTCGTCAGTATACTCGAAGTGTTTCTCTAAGTCCTTGCAATTTGATTGTTTAGGGGGGCAATTCGAAAGTAGACTCGACACGAGTTCCACTCTTTTGCATTTCTCAATTTCAATTTTTTCACTCTTTCCTGTGGGATTAGAATTTAAAAAAGGCTAAGTTGAAGCATGGCACAAAACTGTTAGGAAACAATGCTTCAGATATAAAGATATCCATCATATTTTAGAGAAACTATATTCAAGTAATAATCCATCTTTCATATACTTCACCTATATTCATAAAAGCTATAAACATCATTAGTTTACACATTGTTTAGATTTAGCATTACTACTGCCGATACTTGTAGGCATAATCTCATTGATGGTTACTAGTAGTCACCTGAACAATTCTCCGAGAGAAAAACCGTCTAGAATATTAGATTGTATAGAAGTCGATTACCTATTCAATTTGTAATCTGGAAATGTTATAATTTCTAATTAATGTCACAGGATCCAGTGCAGCATCGACACGAGAGGACAGGAAAAACAGCGTTATGGAAATCGCCGAAATTCCAAAAGAAAATTCCCCTCCTTCGAGTCCAGAGCGCACCTCACCTCCAAGACTAGGTCCAGGCCAAATCAAACCCAGGGGATTCAGGTTGTCTAGCACTCGACCAGTTGAACTGAAACTGGGCCTTGTTATGTCGAAGGGACAGTTGGAAGTTGAAGTAATAAGTGCCAGACACATAGCCCCAAGGGAAACAGCACCAGATACTTATGTTAAATGTTATCTCCGTGACGGGGAACGTTGGCTACAGAAGAAAAAAACGAGGGTTTTTCGTCATTCTTGCGAGCCTCAATTCAAACAGACGCTGAAATATCAAGCATGCGACGTTCTAGGCAGAAGCTTGGTGATAATGTTGTGGGAAAAGCAGGGTGGGTTTGAGCATAACCAGGGGATCGGGGGAGCCGAAATATCGTTGGATGCAATTACGCTAACTCGTTTTACAACCGGATGGTATCCTCTATTTCCGATACATTCCCTCGGTTCGGACTCCAATGATTCTCCTTGACCAGATTTATACAGTCCGGTCGAAAGTTTAGATTGATATTTCGGTTAGTCTTGTAGAGATGAGTGTTTTATATTTAACAGCTGGAATATTAAATCAAATTAAAAGTAGGACCATCGAAATTTCGTGTTAGATAATTCTCTGAGCGAAGCTGCAAAATATGTAGCTGAATTTCCGGATGTTTCTCTTCAAGCTGTTTATGATTCATTTCTTATTCAACCTACCATACAAATCACAATTGATCACTGTGACTTGAAATTCATAATGCGTTGGGAAAAATCAGATGCATTTAAGATGCATGAGAAAATCCTACTAAAAATACATTACTTCACTTAGTTTACATTCAGCTTGTGGTCATACCTTTTCTATGACTTCCTTCAACAATCTGAAGAAATGACTTGGAGCTACTCAGGAAGAATTTAGATATCTAGTCATTCAGGATAAATGAAAAATATTCAAAAGTCCACTTTACCATTCTTAACTTTTAAAGGCCACTTTATAGATGAGTTTTAAATTATTATCCACCCTCAATAAGTGTTATCTAAACACAGACAATTCTGTAGAAATAGTGCCATTCTGGACCATAGAGCAGTAAATAACACTACCCATATATAACTGTCGTTTCGTCGTTCTATAACTCTGAAAAACGATTATTAAAAGAAATGTCTGTTGAGTTGTAGATTGAAAAACTCATTTTCTCTTATCTTCATATTTCAAGGTATATTCAAATATAAAACGATTGATATTTCTTGATCTTTATGAACGGTGTAATTTGAATCTCATTCTATTTATGTTCAACTAATCTGTGGTTCAAAAGACGTCATTTGTCCATTACTTATTCTTTTCCGTGTCGTCATCATCAGAATGGCAAAACAAATTTTGTGGTGGCTATTTTCAACAAGATAAAGTAAACGAAAACTGTCGCAAAACAAAAGTGATCATTCGTGACTTCCGCATTAACCCTCTGGTTTGGAAGTTCAGTTCATTCTTCGAACGGATGGTTATATATCCTTTGAGGAATATGGAACCACAGAAAGTTCAAGCTTTCTATAATCCTTCAAATGTTCATTCGCTGTAAGGGGCCGTCCTTTAATCATGTCGTTTTTTTGGCATTTTCAACCCCACCTTCTTCCTTGGTGATACATGGTGACTAACCCCTCCCTTCCTATATCAGGTGTATTTTTAGTACCTACAAAGAATCTTAATTTTTTGAAAATATTCATTTCAAAATACAGGTTTGAGTGTCATCAAATTTTATTATGGAAAATGAAAAAACTCCCTAATAACCTTACGAGGTAGACAAAAAGGTTGCAAGTTGTTACGGCTGACATAAAAATAATGAAAGAAATTCGGAAAACTTTTTTCTAGTAATACATGAACATGATTTAATTTACAATGTCCTCAGACCACAGATTAGCAAGACTTTCTTCAACACCAATAACTGGATAAGCATCTTGCAAGTTATCATGCGTTATTATTTTCGCGCACTACGCAGTGGATCTCTCTCGATCTACCTTTCGTTGGTCGAGTGAGGATGCGGGAAGGACGAACATTGTGCATCTCTTTCTCTATCTCTATCTGCCGTTTTCGAAATCTGCGTTTGACGAAAAAATTAATACACGTAACGCGGCTTTTGGTTCAGTATCGCGAGTTTGCCGAAAAAATAAATACTCGTGAAATATTACTACACCCCCTCCCCCGTGTGATATTTCGTGATTGCTTATGGGCCTCCACCCCCTCTTTCGAGCCTCGCATGATTAATAAACGGCACCTAAGCGAGAGTTTTCGTTTGTTCAATCTGCAAGTTCATACAACTCTATGTATGCTCTTCTTGAGATCTCGAAGTACGTGTTGGCGGCTTAATTCAAATTGGAAGTATACCGCCGGCTTACTCATTTTTTCCCAATGCATTATGAACTCATAACAGGTTTGTCCAAATCATAGAAAACAATAAATCAGAATATCAATTCTCCTCATGGAGCACCTTTTGAGAGTATGTTCTCAATTGATTCGTGTCAAAAATATCATTTAGAATGTCATTGTCTTCATGGTTGAAAATAATTGGCTGTTATATCAATTCTGCTCACATGTGTCCCTACAACAGTAGGTATTAAAATCTCAATTTCTCGTATTTAGAAAGTGATCGGTATTATAGAATGCACATCTAGTAGTTAACAACGAGAATAAGTTGATTTGAGTAGGACACATCAATCTGAGCTATCTTGAAGCACATTTCTCGAATATGATGGACCAATGGTAACATATTAATCGTACATCATTCACTCATTCATGGAAGGTAAATGTATTTAATGTTTAACTATTATTGTATCCGTGTGCTAAGATACACCAATGTAAATAGATATCAGGAAGACGATATATTAGTTAAGTAGGGAAAATTATATGTATATCAAATTGAACTGCATGATTTGTTTCCGCAGTTGCAGGAGTAAATTACCTTCGTTGTGCTAGTACACATACTGCTCATAACGAAGGATTGAAACACTTTATATCATATCATAAATCGAAAGGAATTGAACCATCTAGAATGAAGGACTCTCGACCATTTTGCATTTCACCTATAGAATATTTTAGGAGAAACTTATATCATGAAATGTTATTGAAGAAATATTTTTTAGTTGACTGTAACATTTCTTCTAGTGTCAGTAATTTCTGAATGATTTATCTGAAGGAAATAATTCAGCTTCCTAACAAATCTCATACTATATTGAATTAGGTACGTCAGTATTTTGGACCAACCTGCTCAGATTCAACCAAGTCAGATTCCAAGAACCCAACGTTATGCTTCTTACTCAGAGAACACGATAGCGTTTCTTGTTCTTCTTACGCTTGTGACTACTCGTGATTTTCAGATGCATTTTTGTTCTGAAGGTGTCATCTTATGGAAAATTCAATGTTGGTGTCTTCAATTGGTGTTACATTATGCAAAAATGAAATAGCATGGAAAAAACTGTTGATTTATGCTGAAATTAATCACCTGTGACATATTTTTTCACCATTCAGGTCCTCCTTATGAACCCGAAAAGGAATAACCATGCCAGTATTTTTCAATCTGACAATCCTTTTTTATAGGCCAATGAAAAACAGAAATGGATAAGAAGTCATTGTAATGGTGGAGGTTGTTCCCTAGAGATAAAACTGTGTAAATTTATGAAGCAGTGTTTTTTTTCCTTTCGATTATTTTTATAGAGAGTTCCCATGATTTCGACTAATAGCATATGTCTCATTCCTGTGTTTACATCTATAAACTAAGACGAGTCCAGTCTTCAATAATCTTCAGCATGGAACGTGCTCTTCTTCTTGGTCTTATAGTACTCCAGACTGTGTCCCCTGTTATTTGTTTCAAGAAGTCAAAACTAAGATCTTTGAAAACGCGTCTTAAATATATAGCTTGTGTTTCGTTTTTGGGCAATACCATGTACTGAATACTTCCAACAAAACCTTCTCTGAAAGGGTAAGTTCTCAATCTGATATTTTTTTTGAGGATTTCTGTTGTACCTACCTCTATGATGCTGTTTCAATTTTTGCTAGAAATAATGTCTGTGATTTTAAGCAAGACATTCTCTCACATTTTTAAGTCATGACAATCATCCTCTTGGTTCTCTTTTACCCTTGATATGATCCTCCATTATTATCCTCAAACTTTCAAATTCAAAAGCTATATATATGTGTGTCAAATAAAATGTCTTTCATTTCTTGACAAAATCTGCTAATTGTTCATACTCGTTCGACAATTTTCCATTGGAAACCTACTTTTTTCATGATATTTTGAGTATTTTACCCAACCAGCAGGTTTATAATGCTCCAGCTTTACTCTTTACTTTAAAGTTTTCACTTCACTGTAAAAATATATTGGGTATATATAATTTTCACAAATCGTACCTGATATACAATTAGACATACAAGTTGTAAGTAGGCTTTCATTTTTAGAAATATACTTCTTGCATTTCTAAAATGAACGTAAATTTCTAAAATTACTACGTATTCCAGATGCACGATTCAATTCGTTTGCGATCCTGGGTACTCAAATTCTTCCATATATAGCTGTACTATATATGGAAGATAGCATATACTAAGCTATACTAGTTATTTTTTACACGATCTTCGTGAAGCAGTACTGAAAAGGTTAACCGATTTCTCAGCAGCTTCTAATAATACTGACGTACCTAATATACATAGTGAAGCTTTACCAACTGGATATGTCTCAGATGGAAACCGAAGGATACTTATTTTGATGCACAATGCTGCAAATAGAAAATAAATCAGGATAGTGAAATTATTAGAGAATCTGAATAGTGAAAAGATTGTTTTATTTCAGTACGATGTAATCTTCTGGAGTTATTTTTGAATTTCAGCTTTATAATTTAATTTTTCACTAGAGAGTTTTATGTTCGTAACCTTCTATATAACTATAGAAATAAAAAAGTAGCAGTTGACATTCTCTAGCTTATAACTAAATCGGTCTAAACTAAAAAATGAAACAACATACGTTTCATATTGAACTATCAGTTCACTGTTCATTCTGCAGCTTTAACTATGCATATATCAAAAAAAAAATTCAATATCATCTATATCTATCAGTCCATAACGACATTCAATCATGTAATATAAGTAAAATATTGTATTTTTTTGATATAGTATAAAAAGAGTTATATAAAGCGATCGCTGTGTTTTGGTATAATAGAGCGAGAAATGTTTGTTGTGGAAGGAAGAAAGATGTCGAATATAACATGTTTATCTGTGCAAAATAATGGAACAATCTCACCTGAAGTTCAAATTAAAGTTGCTATTGTATTTATTTTCCACTTTTTTTTTTAAGTATTAATTTTTTTTCAGAAAACTCTGTATTTATATTTTATTGAACGAGAAATTAATTTTTATATTCGATTCCAAGATCAATTGAAAATATTCATATCATGAAAACTATTTCACAAAGCACATATATCTATATTTTCAAAAAATAAAAGTATGAATTCGTTTAGTAAACATTTCAAAGTAGTTCTCAATAGTGAAAAGATTTTTTTTACGAACTTCATGGTCACTTGAACTTCGCTCAACAAAGGCCTACAAAACTAATTGATCAATATGAGTTCGCAAAAAAATATTTCTATGGTGCCCGGTAGAAAGGGCTTATGTCAAAAACCCCAATTTTTTCTAATTAGTTGACATAAGCTTTTCATACCAGACCCATTGTTTAAAATTTGACTTAACACCTTTGAATCAACATACATAATTTGATTCCAAGAACAAGTAGACTTAAGCCCTTTATATCGTTCGTAAGAGCTCGATTTTCTGTACATTTTGCAACATAAAATACACATATTTTGAAATAAGCCCTTTATACCTAGGTTTATCGAACGAAAAATATTCTTTGTTATCGCTTGTTTTATCTGACATCTAGCGTGAGAAGTGGTGTACCTGATGCAAATGGTGATAATATGCTGAATGCACCGAGATGAAGAATTATATACATAGAAAACTGTTAATTAGGTTAGTAGCAGCTTGGTTCTCAGCATTTCAAACATTTATTTTCAAGTTTATATATGAGTAAGCATATTGTTCAACCACTTTAGATGCTTAGGTGATTTTATCATTCAAACAGAAATGCAATGTTGTTCCTAAAAGACATTCACTCATATCTTGAAGGTTGTTTGTATAATTATTGAAGCGCCCTAATTGTAGCTGATATTTAGAAGGGCAGATTAAGAGTAGAAAATACCATTCTCGTGTAATGGTTATCAACGTGGAGTGATCTCAAAGACTTAAGGTATGTATTTTTCCATCTTGTTCTAAATAATCAATGGCCTAACATTGAAATTGCGACAATCTTTTGTATTTTCCTCTAGTCTAGCGATGGACTTGTTTCTAACATAACCTAAATGTGCTGTAATTATTCATTTAAATTCAGCTGTAGACAATCTGTAATGTGCATTGATGGTTTTCAACTAAAACTGATGAGTATTTGAACGAGTAAAACATTTTGGAACTTTTTTAATCAGATTTCAAGTATGAGATGTGTAAGTATCATTATAACTTCATTCTTAGCGAAATATGAGTAGTATATTTCATTCAGAATACAGAAATGATTTGAATAAGAAGAGTGGTCATTTACAGTTCTCAGTTTTTAGCGAAAACCAAAAATGCAAACATTTCTCTGTTTTAATTCACATATTTACCATATCTTTCCTTCCTATCGATTCCGACAAAATTGCTTTGAAAATTGTAAAATATGAAAAATTCATTCAATCCGAATTATTTTTGTTGAATTGAAATTGGAAAACGTTAACCCTAAATGTATTGTTCACTGAATGTGCAAAATTCCAAAATAAAGACACTTGTACATGTTTTAATTTGACAATATTTCCTTTCCTTTATGGTTAGTAGATTAAAAGTGCCAATATTCGCTGATCGATACGCAGCTATATAAGAAAATTAAATTATTTCTACTTGAGACTGCCTTAGAGCTGCATATCATAAACATATCAAATCTGCCATTGGATTCAAATCCTGGATCAAGTATGGAAAACCGCTTTTCGGTTCAGTATCGCGCGTTTGCCGAAAAAATAAATACTCGTGTTATATTACTACACCCTCTCCCCCGTGTGATATTCCATGATTTTTTTTTATGGACCCCTCCCCCTCTTTCGAGCTTCGAATGATTAATGGACGGAGCCCAATGTTGCCAATTCCGAAAAATAAATTTTGCGTAAATTGAAAAAAAGTATTTATAAAGTTTACAAAGTATATTATATCTCTAAAAATAGAGTTAACCGTTTGACTAACTTTGAGACAATTTCATTGTTGCGCAGTGTAATTGAACATTTTCGTTATTCAGGGTTGTAGATATTTTCCCATAAGAATAAGAGGAAATAGATAAAATGACCCCTTCCATGAAGTAAAAATGCCGTTCTAGAATTCATTCAATCTTGTTACATATCTGGGGGCACAGCAGTGTCCACGTTGACACTAAGTCAAGCAGAAAAGGGGCACGACCATCCTTTTCTCAAAGCAGTTCAGGCAATATTCGACTCCCTATTTCTTAGTATCTGAGCATGCATGGCATGTACACGGTATATTTGAAATTTTATTCAATCTGAATCACCACTTCAAGAATTATAACTAGTCAAAGTTTAAAGTTCGAACTTTAAAGTACGAAAGTAGGAGTGCTTTCGTTTAAACAAAAAAGCCCAAATTCAGAATAGTTAGTGTTTAGTGTATGAATCAAAGAAAAACTGAAATATTCTGTACTTTGAGACCAGTTTGCTACAGTAGAAGTCCGATAATCCGGCACGTTCGCTACCGGCTCGGTGCCGGATTACCGAAAGTTCCGGTCTATCGGGCGGTTATTATTAGAACAATTAGGTTACTAATTAAACCGCCTATACAGTGATACAAATACTTACAACAAAATATTAAATTAAATCAAACTCTTGGCTTAATGTTTCACGATTTATTTAACAATTTGTATAGTCAACATGTTTCGAGCGTTAGCTCATTTTCAAGACTAAACTACTATAAGGAACGTACAACAAATTTATATCTACAAAATGGATGTGAGTAGGGAGGATAATTGAAAATCTACTTGTTCATTTACAATTTCTTTTTTTCTCTTCCAAGAACTGCTAATTTCAATTAACAAATCAACATTCAATTAACATTTAAATTATGTTGACTATACAAATTGTTACATAAATCGTGAAACATCGAGCAAGAGTTTAATTTATTTTAATATTCAAGGATGTTTCACCAAGAGTTAAGCGAGAATTCAATCTCATACATACAACACAGTTTATTTTACGTTTCATATAGTGTATCTATGTATACTTACTGTAAAACATATTTCACTTATATTTTAAAAAGTCACAAATGTCTTTATGTTTTCTTGACTTATGGCGTTGAGTATAAAATTTATTTCTTATGATATGGAAATCAATAATTTCTGAAGCACTGTAGCCAGTACTAGCCTCAGCAAAAGAGTTGAACTTATTTAGAGATTCTACAGCTTCTGTCGAGCTGATTTTTTCCTTTTCTTTCGTTTCGACATCTGAGTGACTTTCTTCAAGATTTTGAGTAGGCTGAGGGTTTACTACAATGTTGATAATGCCCTCCTCGGTTAGTTCTTTTTCAACAGGGCATTCTGAACTGGTGGATGCCGGACTAATGGACTTCTACTGTATACACAAAAACTCCCTAAATATGTTCGTAATCCCATATATGTAAATATATAGGACTACAAAGTTACATTTGTATTGAATAAATCATTGTAATAAATCACTGTATGTGCATGATAGGACTATGTAGAGAAAGGAATTAAATGCAATCAGAAACAAAACTTGTGGAAAAACCAAGTCTGGCAACTCAGTTCATCTATGGTTAAAATATGTGAGATCTATATCAATCAGTGAACAAGTCGGTTAAGTTATTGAGTCCCTACTTAAACGACCTTCTGTCTTCATTAATTACGTAATTAGCTTACCTAACAACATTTGTAATGACCATATCAATATCGAAAATTTTTTGTGTTTCAAATAAAATAGATCAACTTGGCCATCGCATGAAAACACAATATGTCTCATATGTAATACATATGATTATATTAAATGAGAAATTTAGTGCGATTGCCAAGTCAATCTATTTTATTTAAAACATGAAAGATCTTTTATATTGATATGGTTCCTATGAGATGTCAGTTTTGCTGAATACGTAATAACTTAAAAGGCAGAGGTCCCTAAATTAGGACTGAATAAATTGACTGACTTGGTATTACATGGATTTCACAACTTCTTAAAGTAGATGACTAAACTGCGAGACTTAGTTTTCAAGTTTTGTTTCTGATGGCATTGAATCTTTTAGTGATATAAGAAAACAAATGAGAAGTTCTGTATAATTTTATTATAAAATTTTATAGCATAATAAATTTTAAGCTATTTGCTTCAGTATGTATGAGCTTAGTGATCTATGACATTGAATATTTTTTCATGTATATTTCATCACCAACAAGTAAACGTACTCATGATATAGGAAACAATTCGCAACATAAATTCAAATGGCACAGCATCCAGAATTTTGTTCAATTATCAAAATTAACTGAATTGAACACAACTTTTCAATCATTTAGAAAATGGATATTCTATTTTTAACAACTTATAATATCTCGTAAAATATCTGATTCTCAACATATTTCAAGCACAAGCAATTTCATTAAGCTTATATTCCAAAAAGAGTTATAACTTTAGAGTAATAGCCAAGGAATAAGGAGGTCACATTTTCTTTTATCAACAGAAACTTCAATAAAGAAATTTAAAATATTATCAATGGCTAGAAAGTGCCAGCATAAATTGGGGCATTGAATTGTTATATTCTTTAAACAGAAGATATTTGTTATGGTAGAAAAAAGTATTACTTTGATAATTGCTCAAATAAGGTCATTTCAGGGTATTATTTGAGCATAATGTGAACAAAACGGAACTCCAATCTAAACGTTAACGAGAAGGAATTTTTCAATTTTCCCTTGTTGTTTTGGCTGGAAAGGAGGCCTTTCTATATATAAGATGTATATATATATATATATATATATATATATATATATATATATATATATATATATATATATATATATTAACTCGATCGTTCGAATGCATGCCACTGATGATTCCCAAAACAGAATGGAACAGCGGTATTTCGATATTTTTTGGAATGCACTAAATATTCACTTTTAAATGTTGCTAGTTTCTGACACTAGTTGATAGTTTCATTGACAACTGACAACATTTGTACAGACAGCTCTCTGGAAGTTTTATTCGAATCATTTCGGTATTTATATAAAACATTTCAGAATATACTAGTTTCTTTGTAAGTAAGTAATATGATAAACTAAAATAATATTGCAGTCATATGGAAATGAGGAAGATTATTCATTTTTCAGGTACAAAATGAATTATCATCATCATAGTACAAAGCGGAAGGCTTTCGAATATTAGAATGTAGAGAAAAATGATGAATAAGTGATATATTCTTGGAAAAAAATTGCTTATCTGCCTTAGGTTGACTTAAAAGTCAAATATCGATATAACTGTGAGTATTCCAAAAACATCTACTTATACCTTCACCTAGTATTATTTCACCTATTATTCATCTAATTATTTCTCTATAAGTCAAGAAAATAATTATTAAATATCTTTTTTCTTCATATTCCGATAGTTGTTATTCATTATTCGTTATGTTCTTTGTAATACGTTGATGATAATATATTTTGTATTATTCTTGACCAAAGGAGCCTTATTGGGCCAATCTTTTATTCAGAAGCTGGATTCAATTCAAGAGAAATCGAATTCAAGATCTACGATTTAAGACGAATCGAAGCCTAAAAAATTATGAGTTCTCGAAGACAATTAGTACGTAACGTTACCACATTTTCTTTTGATAACAACCATCTTTATTCGTGATTATTACTCTAAGTCCACATTACAACATATTCATTTCAACAAGTGCAGCTTTAAGACCGCAAAACTTATGTAGGAGAAAGAAATGTAACACTTTGTGTCACAAGATTGTAGGAAGCAAAATGGCTTGAGAAAATATATTACTATTGCAATTCGAATATCGCATTATTATGTATGAATTTTCATTCCAAAATTCATGAATTTTTATATTGAGTAAAATTCACGTCAACTCTATTCTTTTAAGCGTTTCCATACACTTTCGATAGTTCAACTTGTATAAAATCAGTATTAATATCTTTGGCAGACTTGATGAATGTCAGTCAGGTTCATTTTCATTATCGTTTATTTATAAAAATACTTTTATTTCCTTAGGTGGATTTGTACCTTCAACCAGCCAACTTGTTCCGCTAGGAACTTTTTGTATAATCTCAGCAAGAGCTCTGGCGAGATAATCAGACCTGCAACAAGCATAACTATGAATTAATATCAATTTTGAGTGAGAAAATAGTGCTGAAATTCGTGTACTAATCCGATTTCATACACATATCAACTTCAGCGATAGTTGATAACGAAAACCAGGGGCGCATATAAAGATGGGCTCAGGAGGTTGAACCCCCTACGAAATCAGACAGTGTAACATAAAATTAACTTATGAGAAACAATAATACTGAATTTTGATGAATAAACAAATTCGAACGAGTGGAAAGAAGTATTTAATTTTTCATTCATAACTTATGTGAGTTGTTGAAATGCATAATTTGAAAGATCTAATAAATGATCGGGTCAACAGTGAGAGCGGTAAGCAGTTCGGTTGGTAAAATTCAACGTCGTCTACGGCCTCCTCCTGCGGCAAGAAGGAAAAGGCTGTAGTGATATTGAATCTCCCGCAAATTGTGATAGGACTTTCTTCCCTAAAATTTATATCCTCTCGAAACTTCTAGCACTTTTTCCTGCTTTTTTTGTCAGCGTGGAGGATCTCCAGCCTGAAAAGACTGAAGACCTACGTAAGAAACAGCACATCCAAAAATAGACCTTAAGGACCAGCTTTACGTTCAATCCACAGAGGTATTATTGTAGGTGACCAGGAAGTTATTGATAAACTCGCACTAAGAAGTATAAAGTGCGCTAGAAAGTATAAAAGATAAAATGCACTAAGAATCTTGGACTCTCTTCTGTAATCTCTGTCAATATTGTTAACCGCAATAAATCTTTTCTAAGTCTTTTTGAGTTTCTATGAATTTAGGTTTTACTTTTGGTTTTTTTTCTTGTGTGTGATATTCCATTCTAAAATCTAATTTTCGAAACTTTTCAGGTAATAAAAATTAATTTTAGGTTTAAGGTTTAGGTAAATAGAAATGAGATTTATTTTATATGAAACCCAAATTCACATAATTTCAAATTCCCTTGATATTTATACCTGTTTTTTCAAATTTGTTGATATTATTTTGTTAGCACCTGAAGAATTCGTTCGTAACAACGAAACGCGTCATGCTACGTAGTCAATAAAGTATAAATCAAAAGTTCAAATGTTTGAATTTTAGTTTATTTTCAACATAAGTTTATCCTTAAGTTTAGTAATCACTACATAGAATAAACAAAGTCTCTTTCTATGTCCCTATATGCCTATATATGCTTGAATCTTCAAAACTACGCAACGGATTTTGATGCGGTTTTTTAATAGATAGAGTGATTGAAGAGAAAGTTTTATATGTATAATAACATCCATAATATAGTGGAGAAATACTGTCATTTTTGAGGTTTCTAATGTGATGTCGTAAATAATTACATTTTTCCGCTAACATTGCAAACGCAAGCTGAACCCTACGAGATTTATCAGAATAATGTACTAAGTATTGTACACATTGAAAAGGTCTACAAAAAACTCGGCTATGGTATATGTCTATCTTTCATGCATATCCCACATTAGTATTTTTTGTCATTCACTTTTTACGACAAATAATGGCTAATTAACGAAGCAATTTTAGCCAATACAGCATTAATCATTATCCAATCAAATACCTTAAATAGATTGTTGATTCAATATAGATTTATATGGCCCTTTACAGCATATGATTTAATTGAATAGGTATTTTAGAAGATATTATAGATTTACAGAGAAAGCGACTTTGTTTTATACTATGTAGTGATATATATATATATATATATATATATATATATATATATATATATATATATATATATATATATATATATATATATATGTAAAATGATAAGAGACTCCTCATATCCTCTGTTACTTTTAAGAAGAATAGGTAAGAATTATGTATATCTCGAATGGGTATCTTTCAAGAGGAAGGGAGAAACTTCATTTCAACAGACAGAATTGAAGAACTTCCTTTTCAAACTAAGAGAGATATAGATAAAACGTATTTGTAAAATAATGAAAATAGATAGTTAGGATATAAAGACTTTAAATTGATTTTTCTTTTGGGTAAGTTGAACTTAATAATGTTAATGAATATTGTAAATAAAAGTTAAATTTCTTTTAGAATGAATATATCGTTTGAGATATACCTGTGTACAATCTTATAAATCAATTTAAAGTCCTTATATCCTATTCCTATACAATACAATCTTAACACTATCTATTTCTATTATTTTTCAAATAAGTCTGATCTATATCTCTCTCAGTTTGAAAATGAAGCTCTTCAATTCTGTCTGTTGAAATGAAGTTTCTTCCTTCCTCTTGAAAGATTCCATTCACAGATATAATTCTCATTCTTCTTAACAGTAACTATACACAACTAAAATATAACTAAATGAGAGGTAATAATAAAAACTTGTCTAAAAATCACTGACTGAATAATTCTTTATTCGACTAGTTTCGCCTTTTACAGAATTTTCAAGAATGTTCTTCCATTCCTGATAATGATTCCATTCTTGATAATGCTGTAAAAGGCGAAACTAGTCGAATAAAGAATTATTCAGTCAGTGATTTTTAGACAAGTTTTTATTATTACCTCTCATTTAAATATGAACTATCACAGAGTAGATTCATCGTCCATTGAATTTATAATATAACTATATACAAATGATATGAGGATTCTCTTATCATTTTATGGCAAATAATTCATATGGCAAAACAACGTTGGCCTGGTCAGCTAGTAGTATATAAGTTGAAGTATTCAAAAATGAATATTTGTACTAAGCGATCATCCACCTGATGAAGGTAATGCATACCTAACAATATTGTAGTGAATAATTTATATAATATTTTTCAAATTCTTAAAATGTGTCTAACCTTTTAATCGTCAAGGGAGATCTTATCCACTTAGACAAACAAGGTCAATGCGTAGGATTATGTTTGGAATTGTCTCATAAAATTCTGTACTATTTCAACAGACAGGTATAGACTTTATACAAACGTTATAGTTTCCACATGTTGTATGTCATTAGACAGGCTCTACCAAAACTGGGTAGACAAAGTAATATAAAGGAATAAACGCCATTCTCATCAAGCATAAACGTCAATTCATCTGATTTATTATGCCATTTTGATGAGAGTCGAAACACGTGAAGGCGCACTGGTGTATGAAAAGCTACACTGGTGACTCATCATTCAGTATTGCATCCTTTCCTGAAACGAATTCCTAAATAATATAAATTGCACCAGTGATCTCGTTGGCTTCGAGATGGGTCGATATGAGTATGGAACATATTATCCTTAAATTAATGCTGTTGGTAATTTTCTGGAAATTTCAATGAGATTTTTGATGAGCACGTTCGAGTTGAAATATTTCAGTGACCACTTCGGACCCCTACTTTGTTTGTCTAAAAATGTAACACCACATGTTTCACCACGCTCTAAAAATATGCGGTAACTTGAGATATAACTTCATTGGAAACATCATAGTCTATAGGGTTTCATATTTTAATCATTCAATATTTTTTCGAAAATTTTAACACGGCAAAAAAATTAGTTCTGGAAACAAAAAGTGACAAGTCAAAAATTGCCAAAAATTGCCCCGATGAAAGTTGAATATTCCTTAACCTTCGAAAACTTTTCGAAAACATTATACAGATTGTTCAAAAATTGTTAAAAAATCTACAAAGATGTGTACTCGTGTTTTTTCAAATACCAACCCAATGAGATGTGGATTCTTAGTTGAAAAATGAGTTCAGTTAATGCTTTTCTTCATATCGAAGCATTCTGATTAATGCTGGTTTTTCTTTCAGAAGCAAGGACGCTTGTGTGAAAGTTGGACCTACAACTTAACGCCAATTTGGAACGGTCGAAGACACCGTGGGGGCCAAATCCACTAACATCAGTGATCTGAAAACCTTCAAGGGTCACTAAACCATTCGCCAACTAAGCCTCTCAGAACCCTTCATCTAGATCGAACGGTTTTTGTGGAAATTTGAAACATTTCTGTGTAGTTTTCAGAATTATCTGAAGACTTGTTTAGTACCTTGAAGAACTCCCGTATAAAAATTCTAAGAACAAACTTACAGCATTATTCATGCTGTGACTTTGGTCATGGTCTACCCTGTATATATGTGCTAATAAAGTGTACTGAGAATAATTACATAAGAACTACTCACTTCACTGGCATAATATTTCCTATATCGTTCTGCCATGCCTGTTCATATTCGCTACTTATTATCCTTTTCCTAGGATCTTCTGTTAACACAGTATCGGAGGGTGGCGAACAGATTGCCACCACCCTTACACCCGTTAATCCTACATGATATGAATCTCCATAAGATCTGGTAAGAGCTGCTACAGCATGTTTTGTAGCTGTGAACACTGGTAATGATACTAAATGCCGCACACAACTGCTTGAACCTACGTTGACTACAACTCCACCTGGTCCACCTCTGTCCTTACCCATAAACCTGTAGGCGAGGAGAAGACCCCGAATCACCCCATTCTAAAATCAAAACAGGAAATTATTTTCACAGAAATATGTCATATTGAAATCATTGAGCTAACTGAATTACTAGATACTTCGTTGTGAATTACTTAGTAACACAGTTCCTAAATTATTATCAATTGATAATTAGTTGATGAACTTTCAATTTGCATCTTAGGAAGTCGTGCATTTTATCATAGAATACTCAAATTTTCAATTATATATAGAGCTTTTTACATTTCAGTATAAGCAGCATTCTGAAATCAATTTGTTTTTAGTATTTGATGCAACTTTAATTTGATGCAACTTTATTTTGAATCCTATATTTCGACTTATTTTCAAAGTTCAATTTTCGTGAACATTTTTATTGACTTATATATATCTCGAGAAAAATATATCTCGTAATTATTTATGCTGAAGCCTAAGCTATCTCCTCTAATGTTCTACAATGCTTTCTCAATAGTATTTCAAACATATAGGTACTGATATTTTCGATTACAAATAGATCAATCCATAATTATATATCCATATTATATATACACCATCACAAAAAATTGAAATTGAATTGAATGTACAGTTTTCGAATACCAGTGGAAAAACACAGCGAAACTCGAATTACTTTATTTGCCCTGAGAATTTTGAATATTTTGACGAAACACTTAAAAAGCCGAAAATATAATATAATTTGAGATAAATTATTATCTGAATGGATAAAAAACGATACCAATGAATACTGATAATAATTAATTCCATCTGAAATAAGATAAATAATAACAAAACCTAGATTAAGTGGTTAATATAGGTGTATTTTAAGTTGATGAACTTTAAATGAAAAGTGTAATTTCAACTGTAAATTGAACGGCTATACTGCCCTATGCTATAGCTACGTAGACTAATCAATGGATTGTACATGCATAGCAACGGCTGTTCAATAATAACAATTAGTTCTTAATCAGAGAGAAAAGAGAGATAAATGAAGAAATGAATTGATATATGGGAGGAATTAGACTCTTTCAACATTTTTCCAAATTATATGTGAAAGTAAAATCTAAGTTATCAAAAATTTAGTCATTCAGTTGTCTTACCAGATTCACATCAACTTCCAGTTCCCAAAGTCTATCGTTCATAACTGATGCGTTGTTAACAACAATATCTATCCCTCCCAATTTGGAAATTGTTGTTTGAAAAGCCTCTGAAAAAATATATACGTATGTAGATATTTCATAAAGTTTCAGCACAATGAATAAATAAAAGGGCAAAGAACGGGTATTCTCTCATGAACAGACATCACTAATTTCAATACGTTCAAAACCAGTGAACCAAATACTTCACTGAACTGAAATAATTCAATATTCTGGATAAAATTCTGGATACAACCTCCCAATTTGGAAATTGTCGTTTGAAAAGCCTCTGAAAAAATATATACGTATGTGAATATTTCATAAAGTTTCAGCACAGTGAATAAATAAAAGAGCAACGGACGGGTATTCTCTCATGAACAGCTATCACTAATTTTAATACGTTTAAAATCAGTGAACCAAATACTTCACTGAACTGAAATAATTCAATATTCTGGATACAAAGGAAAAGGGGGAAATCGAAATTTGATTTCTTTTCCTGTTGTTGAGGAGCTTGAATTTTAAAATAGGTGAATCTCTTTTCAGTAAAGAGATTTGCTGCATTTGAAATTTTACCTTCAAATTGTGGATAATCTGTTACATCGCAAGGGCAGAATATCACTCGATCTCTAGCAATTTTCGACAATTGATGCAGAAGGTCTTCCCCTTCGTCGGTATTAATGTCACATATTGATACCTGGAAGTTGAATATTTCTGTATTTTGTCATAATTCTTCAGTACCTACACATCATAATCTGAGTAAAATTTTATTCTCATTTAACTAATGTTCTCAGATATACAAAAATATAATTATTTGAGTGCAATCTCATGAACAATCTGCGGAAAAAGGCTGATACTGTTTTTCAAACGTTTTGACTAATTTCACTGGTGAACTACCCGCATTATTTCAACCGATGAAGTCAATAGAAATGGATAAAAATATTTAAATCAAATGAAATATATAACATGTAAAAAAACAACAAATTAAAGCTTCCATAATATTTCTTCCATGTTAACGTTTCGCTTCAAATGGTAGCTTTTCTATTACTGAAGGAAATGATGGAATTTATATGAAGGTGAATAAGGAGCAAAATATTTGATTATTTATAATTCTGTTTTCAATACTTTAGTATTCAGTGAAAATCAATTCGTTCCAAGTTTTAACAACCTAAAATTCCTAATGTAGTGTTAAAGATAACTGAAATTTTTATCTCACGAAATGTTTACAAGTAACTCCATTTTCAACATCTTATATTTATTTTGAATTTTCATTTATTTTCTTTTCACAAAATATTTATCAATAATTTATTGAATGAAAAATTTCTGTACAAACTTGTATCTTGTAGTTTTCGAAACTATTAAAATCTGTACAAAACATTCAAACAAAAATAGAATTATGAGACAATTTTATACATCGACAGAATAATGATTGAAAATTGTAATATAATTCGAATAAATTATATTCCGGTTGATAAAAGAAATTGAAAATTTAGAACTCCATTTTTTCATTGAAAAATCCAATTGTAGTTTCTTCTCGTAGATTTTTCAAGATAAATCTTGAATAGGATAAAAAGTCTCATTCTATTCACATTGAATCATAAAAAGTCTCACAGCCGCATCAAAAATCGAATCGACCTTGTTTTCTAACAGAAATATTAATGAGTTTTCTCAAGAATGTATATATATATATATATATATATATATATATATATATATATATATATATATATATATATATATTCAATTCTTGAACTTGATAATGATTCACGATAATGATTCACGCATAGAAACAAAGAACTATTTATTGTATTGAGTTCACCAGGTCTGTAGACCGGCAACTTACCTTACATCCCTGCTTGAAGAGTTCTTTGCAGTATTCTCTTCCTTGGCCAGATGCCCCGCCGGTCACCAAAGCTACTTTACCTTTCAAATCCAACATTTTCCAAATATAACAATTTCACTATCACAACAAAAGCTTATACATAGGTAAAAATATCAGTATCAAATAAAAGTGTAACAGGATGTTAGGGTTGCGATGTCGTGACCACAAAGCCGCGCCCTTCTGGCGCCGCGACGTCTATCGGGGGAGCCGGAGGTGCTCAGCCACTGCGCAGAAACCTCGTGTTTTTTAACTCCAGTGTCGTAGAATAGAAATTCAAACTTGAGAAGAACGAAAATTCTGATTAAAAGTAAATGAAACCACTTGACTTAAATTTCACTGATTATATCAACAACTGAACGTGTAGAGTTTTCTTTCTAATAAAAATAATAATAATCATTTAGCAATTCCTATTGAAAAATTCATATATACATTTACCTTCGAAATGATATCAGTAACAATTATTCATTTAAAACTTACTTTGCTAATTTACGCTTGAGTACTTTAAGGTCACTTACTGTTTTAATGGAGCTACCTTCTCTTTTTTACCTTCAGAATTTGATAAATATCGAGTTGATAACATATAATATACGCTAAACGAATTATAGTGAAACATTATGTGACAACACTATTTAAAAAAATGATTTATTGAAAATTTCAAGTCTCAAGAAGCAAATGAATAATCAAGTTAGAACCTTATTCTGAAATATGACATCATTGAATAACAAATTAGAGATATTGAAACAGTTTTAAAAAATAGCTAGACATTTACGCATTGAAACAAAATTAGTTTATATATAAAAATTAATATTTTTAGCGAATATCGAAGAGTAAAAATTGAAGCATTAAATTTTGATTTACATCCCACTACGATTTTCACGAATTGAAACTACGTTGAAACTTGAAATGAATTATTCACACTGAATTACAGTAGGTACCAATAAGTGGAAAAAATTGTTCATTAACCATTATAATATGTATTTAATTCGATATCAATTATTTGATTTATTCTATATCAACATAAATCAGTTGAACGATCATCTGACATTTAATTTTTCACATTATCCTTTTAGTAACTAATAAATTTCACTTATGTTTTCCGAAATTACTATAAATGAATTCTTACTATAATGAAATAGGGAATAGAGAATAATTCATAAAGTAGATTTTATCTTTTCACACACAAATCCCGCAAAACATCTGAATTGAATGGGCTTATACGTCATAATGTTTTGTTAAAAGGATTGAATTGACAATGAGAATTGACAACAGAAGCGGTTATACCCAGTCCCCACAGGGGGGGCAATTAGGTTATTAAGGGGGCAATTCGTAAATGGACTCGATTCGAGTTTAACCAATTCGAATTCAAAAATTTTTATTTTTTCACCCTTTTCCGAGGGCATAAAAATTTAAGGAAGGCTAAGGGGAGGCATGGCACAAGAAATGTTCGAAAACACTAATCAAACATAAGAACCAATAAATATAAATATTTCTCCCTTCATTCTACTGGAGATGAACTCGATTATTTAATTTCGAATCTAAGTTCGAGAACCTCTTGGAAGAAAGACAATAAGGACAATATCAAAAATATCTTTATGTTTGATTAAGTTAGGTGACTACATTTTTAGGAAATATCTATACTTATTTTTTTGATAAGATTGCTTCTTAAAGAAAAATTTAGTCAAAGATACTCGATAGAATATTCTCAATTTGATATTTTTTCCAAAGTCAGAGTGATTCTAAAATACAGACATATCCATGACAAAATCTCCAGAATTCTAAATAGCATATTTATTTTCAAAATAAGTCTGACATCATCTGAACATCCCATTGACATTTCCAATGAAAACAAGCCTTGATATAAAATAGACATCGAAATTGAACGTCAAAAAAATTGATTTCCTTTAAATGAACTATTTGTTGTTGACCATCCTCTAACTAATAACTCGCAGTAGATCTCAACTCAGTATGGACGTACCCATGAAACTAAGAAAGATTACGTATTATGCTGCATCAGGGAAATGTTCAAAAATAACAAGGCGAAAGAAGAAGTTGAAGAAATGCGTTTGTGTTCTGCCACAAACGGGTGAATTGGAATTTCCAAGGGTATGGGAAGAGTTGAGAAATAATAACCAATTATGTGATGGTGTAGTTCGTTGTAGTAATGGAACTGAGTTTAGGATTCATAGAGCTATATTATCGGCCGTCAGTCCTTATTTCAAGGTATGAAACCCCATCACTTTATTCTTAAGTATCGTGTTTTCACAAGACAATTATATATTTTATGAAATAAATACTATAGACACACGTATCTACTGACTGTCGATATACTGAGACAATCTCAAATTCAGATAAAACTGATAACAGAAAATTGAAAGCAAGAGAAGATATTCTTTAACTGGAATATAAAATGAACTATTATAAAATGAAAAAAAGTGAATAAAATTGTCGAATTTCCATAAATGAAATTGTATCAAATCGAATTAAGTAATCCTTATTATTCAATCTTTAAACTCATAAACATGCACAAACGTCCATACTCAACACAAGATTCGAACCCAGTACATCAGCTTTACAAAGCTCAATAGCTTTCAATCAAAATATCAAATGAGTGAAATTTATTGTAGGAATGATCGAAAATATTTCATGGTAAACTTATAGAAACAACAGTATACATAAACATTCTCGTAATTGAAAAAAAACAGATTAATTCTACAAAGGGCACAATCTAAACTGTACTTATCATATGTTATAATTTTGTGAAATAGACAAAAAATTTTGTAAATAACTGAAAATCCATTCGAATAACTTTCAAACAATTTAGGTAAATTCATTGAAAAAAAAATAATAAATGAATAAATCATGGTTAATTATTTGACAAGAATTTTTAAATTAGTGAATAGCATGCAATTACAAAATTTTTTCAAGACTGTTTCTCAAAGGATCAACTTCTTCAATATGAATTATTCAACCTCTTAACTCTAACAGCGCATGACAGTTGCTTCGCAATCTGTCACTTTCTTCAGAATGTCATGTGTTAAAATTAACTGGAGATTCAATTGTTGTAAATTTCATTTTACATCTACAGTTTAAAATTTTGAATACTAGAACTACTGCAACTTGCTAAGTTTCAAAATAAGCTTCACTTTGTGCTTGTGAGATTCACAGAAATATGTTGTCTACGTTTTTCAATATCTTCAGTACCTATATGCCCGCAATTACCTAGGCTAATACACCATATACTCAACATAATTTCTGAAAACAAATTTTCATTATTGCACGTTTTTTATCTAAAACATATGTATAATACATATATCTTCAAACAAGTATTCATTTCATTGTTGAGATCATTTTTTCTTTAACAATATATTTATAATTTCTATTTATCCTTTATAACTATCACTCACTGTCTTAGTGCAGGCTCTTTTTACGAATTCCATAAATAGAGAAAGGGAGGAAAACACGGAGGCCAATACCAACATACCCACTACAATTTTAGAGGCTCTTTTGGATTTTGCATATTCCGGAAGGTGTTCAATCACCGAACAGAACGTTGAGAGTTTGCTCAAATTTGCTGATCAGTATGAGATATTGGGTGTTGTACAGTTGTGCTGCAAGTTTTTGTTGGGTAAGTCGTAAGTAAACGAATTTTTTATCTTTTTTCTAGATACCTACATAAATTCTAGCTAACTGTCGTACCTACGTATAGGTATCAAATGAATGTAGGTATCTAATTCTATAAAGAAAAGTGGAAATGAAAATTTGTAGACTGAAGTAAAGACGAAAATGATATTGAAAACATCCATATTTCAGTGATTTTGCATTCTTCACTTCATTTTTGACTTTTTTTACTTTATTACTTACCTACCTACACTTTCAATTAATAATGTTTATTTCATATAGATTTCTAGACCTTAATTCAATTTATCAATTCAATTTAATATCCAGATGAAATGTGCCCAGCTAATTGCTTGGGAATTCTCCAATTTGCCGGCCAGTATTTCTGCACGAAACTTATGGAGCGTGGAAAACTCTACGTACGTCACCATTTTGTCGATTTGCTAACAGATAGCTCAGAGTACGTTAATCTGACTATAACAGAATTACTCGACATTCTCAAAGACGACGAACTGAATGTCAAATCGGAAGAAATTGTGTTCGAGGCGATCAAAAAATGGGTGAATTTCTTGCCGATGAAGCGAAAGATTCATCTTTTAGAATTGCTGAAGTGTATGCGCTTACATAATTTGGAGAACAAACAGATAACGAAGATGTCGAAATGGTCTTTATTGCAGAAAGATCCTGTAAGTGTCCATATTTATTTCATTTGAGTAGTGTCTAACTGAAAAATGAGAGCATGCGTGCGTATCTCATCTCCTAATGCGAGCAAAAATATCGTAAGCATCGGTGGTTCAGTGGTAGAATGCTCGCCTGCCACGCGGGCGGCCCGGGTTCGATTCCCGGCCGATGCACAACTTTTTTAAGCTTATATTAAACTTAGCCTAACGAAATACTTTCTAATGGAGAAAACACAGTATAATTAACTAACATAATTAGTTAACTTAAACTGTGTTAATACAGAATATCCCATCTGTCTACGAAAGCATTAAACTACTAAATTTTTCAATTTCGTGGATTTTCATTTTCAGGAATGTAAGCAATATATGGTAGAAATTCAGCAGTTGGTACGACAATTTCTACTGGAAGAAACAGAAGGTGGTAACGATAATTATTCATTTCGTCCACGAATTCCGTACGAAATACTTTTCGCGGTTGGCGGTTGGAGCGCAGGAAGTCCGACTAATTTCATCGAAATCTACGACATAAGGGCGGACAGATGGTTATTGTCTACTGACACGGATTCCGTGCCCAGGGCTTATCACGGTTTATGTTCTTTGAGGGGTCTGATTTATATGGTTGGCGGATTTGACGGCAATGAGTATTTCAACACGATGAGGTGTTTCAATCCAGTGACCCACGAATGGAGCGAGTGCGCATGCATGTATTATCCACGGTAAATTCTCAATACATTTCACTTCATAATCATCACTTAAATTTAAGAAGAGAAGTTCTTATAAACATTTGATGTAAGTCTTGCCGTTAATAAGATACAGAGTATTGAATTGTTTCATTAGAGCAATAAAAAGCACATCACGCACGTTTTCGAGAAATTTTTGTCTCAAAATTAAGTCAAAAAGCGCCCACAATACTTCGAAATACTTAGGAAACTGTCTATTTCCATACAAATTCCAAAACAAATCGATGTGAATTAGTCCAGATACAACATATGATAAATATAATAATAATCAATGTATCAGGTGTACCAACAGAAATTTGCAAGCTCAAAATAGTGAATTGGCCTAGTAGTGGTTGGAAAAACGAACAATAAAATTCAATCCGCTGAGCTTTATTTGTAAAAACCATATTGAATAGCCTTCCCATATGTATCAATAATAATTAATTCTAAAGTGTCCTGTTTGATCTAGTTAAAATATTTTATAACTATCGTTAAAGAGTTTACCGAATCAAGCGATCTTCTTTTCATCGTTTTTACTCAGATTATCTAATTGGTGTTCCCCAAGGAGCAGTATAGAGCCCATTGCTTTGTAATATTCCTTTGTCGCATAACCTTATTCCACAAAGGCTTCTCAATGCTTATTCAGAATGATTTTTTATCATCATATAGAAGATAGTACAACAGTTGAATAAGTCACAACTTAAATCTGTGAACCAAATCAGTATATTTTTTGTTTCGAAGATATTGCAAATGATTCCTCACTTTTATCCATTAATGAATAATTCATCTGCAGCAGCGTAAAACTTATATAAGAAGTTTTATGTCGAATGGAAATTATTCACTTTCTGTTAAACCTAAATTTCACAAAAGAAATTGAAAAGAGTCCTTCATCAAACACACAATCTACCAAATATCTTTCCTCTCTTCAGGTGTTATGTTAGTGTTGTTATGCACGATGAAAGGATTTACGCGATGGGTGGTTACAACGGAAGAGTTAGAATGAACACGGTAGAAAGATACAATCCAGACAAGAACCAATGGGAATTAATTGCGCCGATGCTGAAACAAAGATCCGATGCAAGCGCTGCTGTGCTCAATTCAAAGGTGATATTTTCGCTTCAATAATAGGTTTCAAATGACAGTCAAATTGATGGAGTTTGGGCCCAATTTCATTCATACAATAAAAAGTTTATACGTTTATTGAAAGAAGAAACCGTAACCTAATATACTTTTCTATGCATTGTTACAAATGACATTAGAACTAGAATCTGTGAAGTTTTTCGGGCTATGGAACTTCACATGTACTTAGAAGGGATTAACTGCGTATCACTTTAAATCATATTATTATATAGGTACTCTTCCATAAAGTGTAATACCAGGATTTAAATTCTGCTTTATCTCCTAAAGCAAATGTGTGTCACAACCCAACTTTACTTACGTAAGTAAAGTGAGGCTGTGTATGGTTGAAACATTTTTCATCAACATAGTTCGACTATAAATACAAATAAACTGTCTTATAGAAAAATGGAGAGATACATGTAATAGAATGAGATATATCCACCAAAACTCCAAATTTAGTTTTTATTTGAATCGTACATTTGGTCAAAACTGAGTAGACTCTGAACTTAGAAAATACTTTGATGAACGGGATGTGGCTACACATCCACATCTGTGATATATCACGTAAGACTAGGATGATATTTTGAATGGATTTTCATACTACTTCTTCCTAAAATTTTATAAACTGACAATCTAGTCAATCAACATATATGTTTATTGATTGAAGCAAAAATTCAAATATAGATATTTGATGCAGATATATATCGTCGGCGGATTCAATGGACAAGAAGTTATGTGCTCCGCCGAAATGTTTGACATAGCTACAAATCAATGGTCCTATATTCCTCATATGAATTCGGCTAGATCTGGAGTTAGTTTGGTAGCTTTTAAGAATGCATTATACGCAATTGGTGGCTTCAATGGTTACACAAGGCTCACTACAGGTGAAAAGTTTGTGCCAGATTCCGATAGCAGATGGGTTGAAATAACGGAAATGATGACTCCTAGAAGCAATTTTGCGACTATCACCATGGATGATTATATTTACATTATTGGAGGTTTCAATGGTGAGTATAATGAATTGGTGTAATATATTTTGTTCTACCTGATTACATTGTTCTTGTTCATACATTTCAATGGACTGTTCGTATTGGTACAACCGAACCTTTGGTTCTCTAAATATAAATCTCAAATTTGATTGTGAAAATGGAATGTAAAATTAAGTTTTTTTGTTACTTCAAAGTACTTAACATCAGGAACTAGTAGGAACATCAGTTAATTCGTTAAACACTAAAAGTACACAAGGTGATTTATTATAGCTTAATTAAATTTTTCTTCGCATTTAAAAAAGGCGCAGTATTCAAGAAACATTTATCAAGTCTCATGCACCATTTAAGCATGTTTCTTCATAAATGCATGATATAAATAGATTTACTTGAGATAAATCCTTTTATTGGATTTAACTCAAATGAGTTTGGATGAAATTAATATATTTTGAAGTTATAAAACAACTTCTAGTGTTTATTATGATAAAATACGTCTCTAGATCTCTTGGTGCCAGGTTCAACAACGATAAATTACGTTGAGTATTACGATCCGGAGAGCAACGAGTGGCTAGACGCTTCTTCCATGAATCTGAACCGGTCCGCGCTGAGCGTCTGCGTGGTCAGCGGTCTGCCCAACTCCAGAGAATACTCCTACCTGGGAAGGCTGAGTAACGGAGATACAGCAAAGGACATCGAACTGCAAGAAGGATGAAGAGATCCATGAAACATGACGTCTTTAAGCAATTTTAATCGTTTTAACTTGTGCCCTTCTGGTCTACGTCTTTTATCTATACATACCTACTACTGTGTACTATTTTTTTTATAAGATATTGTCGGTTTTCGACAAAAGAAATCTTATTTGCCTTTTATTTTTCTTGACTTCCAGCATTTTATATTACAAGGTTAATATCAATAATCTTATTCAGAAGAGTGAAAGTCTCATAAGCGTATGTATATCATGAATATTTTTCCTTCTCAGTCATAGTCGAAACGGTATGTATTTGTCACTGGTTGTTTTCAAGCTAGCGAAAATATTCAATAGACACATATTTAAATGAACATATATTTAAATCCGAGTAGATATTCAAGTTACGCAGTTCTACGTAACAAAAGACATTATAATTTTCAAAGAGTATATGTTTGTTTTAAATCATTTGCTTATGAGTAAAAAGTTTTGAAATATTTTTTAAACTTAAACATCGCTGAATGTGGATCGTCATCTTATATTGTAGAAACGGATAAAAGGACGAGAAAAAAATATTTGTAACTTTAAATTGTCTCAATCTCTTTCAGAGTTCCTATGATAATGCCTGCGGGTACCTAAGCACCTTTGTTTTAACATATAGATCTAGATTTAACAAAAAATTGTTTTTATAATCTACAACTCACAAAAATAACAGAATATAAATAATAAAGAAATCTATCTTCGACGTAAAAACTTAGTGTAAGCCTAAGTATAGTCCTATTTGTACTATCCTACAAAATAGCTCTTCGGTGCCATGTTTTTTCTGCATATTTTAGCAGCTTAGTTTGGGTATTCTACTCACGAAGTATTATATCTATAATTCGTGATTCTACTGGTGGAAGAAACTCATTTCATAATGAATATTTCAACATTTCTTTTTCCGACATTTTTGATCCGGTCAAATTTAATTATGAAAGAAGACCAAGTATATGAACTTAACCAAAGAACATACTCTTAATATTGTAGTTAATGTGTATGTTCTGTGAACTTCACCTTGCCTGCTTTATTAGATTTCAGGTTATGATTTGCGTACTACCTACTATAATAATAATAATATGAAATTTATTTAGCATTTTGCAATCGCCATACATACACTTGAATATACTGTTGTTACAAGTAATAAAATTTAACATACAAATTATACAACATTCTAAACATACTACTTATATTCTCGTTAGATGCCAGATATTTAACATACATCAATATTTCGTTTGATAATATTGCTTTAGTTTGCTTTTGAATTCTGCCATTTTTTTTTGCACGCTTTTATATTGTTAGGTCAATTATTATAAACATTTACCGCCTTAAAGAATACAGAATTTTGAGTAGATTTTTTATTTTTATGGTCTAATATAAACCTACCTGATTTTTGTTTACAGAACCCAATTCGATTCACGTATATAATTTTATATTCATATTATAAATTTAATAGTAAAGTTTTCTCAATAATTTTCAATAGTATGAATGATTTTGAAAAGGTAGTTCAAAAAAACATAATCACTTTGGTGAAATACTTACCAACTCATGTTACAACCTGGAGTACTATTCTCGATGATATTTCAAGACCGTTACAAGTTTTATCCAATCAGAGTGAACAACTTCGTTGTGTAGATAGGTAATATGGTTAAATGATTAATGTAACGCTAAAATGCTATTTTATTTCTTGTTCGTAGTGCTAACATTGATTGGATGGAAAATTTCAAACAAATTCAAGGTTCCTTATCTCACAAAATCTCTAGAGAAATAAGCGATACATTAATAGAATTGAAATTAAAAATGTAAGTTTAATCCTTTCTATGAATAATTTTATGATGAGTGAGGGATATTAAATTTACTAATCAACATGTTGAATCTTCCAGAAATCAACTCAAACAAGTTAATAATGATTTGAAGACTAAGGTTCTTACATTAGAACAATCTTCTTTAGCTATTGACTGGAATTCATCTTCAAGAATAGTTAAAGGAAGCCCAACTCAACCATCTCTTGAAAATCTTTTGGATCATTGTTTAAGGTTTCTCACTTTCTTTTTAGAGATTGGTGAAAAAATATATAATGCCTTCAATAATTTGGAAGTAAAAAAACCTGAATCAGTACAATTGTTGCGTGAATCTTTTAAAGTTAATCTTAGTGACTCTACAGTAACTTACCTAATAGCAATTACCCAATATATAGACAAAAATATAAACTGAAATTATATGATCTTATTTAATTGAGTTTGGATTGGTTTATATAGTTGTAATACCTAGTGTACTCTAAACCAAAATTGATTAATGACTAGCTGATCTCTTGATTGACAATTATTTGGTCGTGCAATTTTTTCAAAACCTGAAAAATTAGGTTTCGTTGGTGGAGACAAAGGTGGAAGAATACGAGGCAAAAAAAAATATAATCAAAATAATTAACATATTTTGGACTCGGTAAATAATTATAATAGAAAAAAATTCAATCAGTAGGAACATCTATATTTTTTTTACAACCAAGTAAAAAGTGTAATTTTTTCCAGAGAATACACAATATCACTCCTACATTCTAATGCCTTTAATTAATGTCATTATTTGTTGTCCTCGCCAGAAACAACAAATAATGACATTTAAATTTGGCTCAGTTTCAAAATTCACATTCTTTATTAAAAATTCTTTTTTCAGCAAAGATTAGTTATTGTGATTATATGCAAAAATATACCTCTTGTACCTAATGAGTATATTAGCCAATGGTAACTGAATATACAACTTCTGTGATATTAGGATAGCCATAATATAGAATAGGAAATATTGTGTCATAATTTATATGAACTGAATGTTGTCAGACTTATAATAAATGAAGTATATCATTATATTACATGATTCATCTTCATAAATTTTCTGGCTTATTGACCCTGAAATAAAAGCGAGCACTGTGCTTTTTTGATACATGAATAGTATCGTGTAACCAGTTAAAATAGGCTTTGCAATTTTAATCATGTGTAATATGTCATACATGTTATTTGGAACTGAAGTAGTTTCTTCATTGATGAGGGAGTCAACAATTTGACCTTTTTAGTCTATATAAATGTGATCTTTTGTAACATAAGTCATAACATCAATACTAGGGGTATTATGAGGTCTAAATAAATAATATATTGATATATACAAATATACTTCAGCAGAAAATGGAATATAATTGAATTATATTGACACTCCATTGTGGGTTAAAAATGATTGATTGAACAATACTTATAAATGACCACCAACAGGTATTCAGTTGGTGTTACATTGAACCTATATACAAAATATAAATCATTCTAAGATATTTTGTATAATTATCTATTTAAGATCAGCTAAATATGGTACACATGACAAATTACCAAACGAAGAGATGCTCAAATTGCTACCTGCTTTGGCAAGTACCTGAAATTAATATAGATTAATATTGGAATGAAGTCATAGATACTGATTTGAACTTACATCATTTACATCTTTAGATGTTACGGATTCTACTATGCCAATGTACTGGGTAGGAGATAAGCCAGTTCCAGTGAGAGCACAACTTTGACCCAATTTTCTTACAACGCTTCTACCATTCTCACTTGCCATTAAGACTGAAGCCTTCAACTGATTTTTTCCTGAAAATACAGTATTTACTCAGGACCTATACATCGAGGGGTATGATATAGCAGAATGGAATGAAGTTTTTTATGGTCAAACAATGAAGTTAACATTTATTATTATCAGTAAAATTTGAATGTTGAAGCCCATTACTTGATATGAATCTATTTCATGAAAGAAAAAGAAGACACTGCTTTCTAGACTTAAGCACTGATCTCATATAAATTTTTTTTTTAAAAATGTTCGTTGAAGTCCAAGGATGGTTATTACGCCTATACAAATTCGAATAATTGCCGGGAAACCCCTAAAAATAGCCCAATTTGTTCCCATACAAACGTTTCCTAACTCAAATGTAGAGCGACTGTTCCGATTTCACTACAATTTTTTTTTGTTTTTGTTATTGTCAGGGAAAAAATTTAAAAAATTGCGTGTAAAATGAGAAAATTCAAGAATAATTAATTAATAATGTAAGCAAGAAATATATATTAATTCTCAAAAAGAGGATGTAAAAAAAGTGAATATCTTATCACACATTCCGATTAGTTTAGAGATATCGCGACTAATATTAAAACTTTTATAAAATTTTTGCAAATTTAAATAGACTAACATACACGTTTCTAACATAGCACATAGGTATAGTTGATTATGAAGAAGAATACATAGTTTCTTTAATTTACAGTTGAAATTTCGTTTTTAAAAATGATAGCTATTAGATGTACAAACTTAAGTCGCAGAACTCGCAATGCAGCAAGTCAAAGATATAAAAGAGCAATTCATTTGAATTGCTCTCGCCAATTTGGCGAGCATCGACTAGCTCGAAATCAAGTTGAACGGAATCGATAGAATCGAAATTAACAATATGAAAAGGTTGCGTTTAACTCCCATCGATCTGCATAAAATTGTAACGTTGAAATAGATTACAGTTCACAGCAAATCGTTGCTATTGGATTAATGAATGTTGAGTGTCAATATTGAAAGGCAAAATTTCATTGTTATTTATAAGAAGTTACTACCAATGATCCAACAAAATATTGCTCGAAGAGTCAATTCAAATAGACTCTATTGCTACAACCACCAGAACTACCATATTCATTGATTTCTGGGAATGGACTAAATTCTGAACATTTTTTGACTTATATCCAGCAAATATCTCATATGATTAAAGGTGAGATATATGGGACAAATACTTGATACGAAATTAGAAATATGTTGTTCAACTATAGAACAGACAGGTTAATAACTTTCAATACATCATACGTCTTAATATAGCAATTTTTTGAAATTCGACTGATTTGAAATAACAGGAGATATTGCAGTCCCTTCCTAATTGAGTAAGTCCCTGGCTCCACGTGGGATAAATATTAAAAACAAGATAGTGCAGCACAAATAAATAGAACATGATTTTCGGCTTTTTGAAAAATAAATGGGCGTACAAAGTTCGCCCGGTCAGCTAGTATAAAATAAAATATTTCAGTTTCAAGATCACTGAAGTACTTTCAAAAGAAAAGTTCTTTACCTCTTTCCACCCATTCGTCAGAAATCCTTCCACTTTTTAGAGTACTGAAAACATTCTCTGTAATCTGTCCAGCCACACTTGCTGGTGCCACAAACATAGCTCCAACCAGACCAGTTTCATCATAATTGGCATTTAAACCGCTAATGGCATATTCCTCTGTTGTTTTAATTACTTGTCTCAACATACCATGATCAATACCGTAGGGAACAGAAGCACCACTTCCAAGTATTTTCTGTACAACTGCACCTGCAGCAGCTTGCTTCAAATTGTTCATACCAGGACCTTCACCTGCGATTGCTATATAAGCTAAGTTTCCACCCTTATCGCATCTTAAAACGAATGAGTTAATAGTTTTCATAAAATTTCTAAGGATGCAAATATTTTATCAAAGAGATTCAACAATTATTATAGTTCATTTTGAAACCAAAGAGTATAAACGGAAATTTATTATTTAATAATTGAAGGCTCAATTTTTAATCAGTTTATTGACATTTGAAAATGGTCTAATCTTCCATTGAAATTACCAAACATTTGCTATCAATAGTACCAGCACAAATTTCTCATTTATTCGTATGATCATGCCTTGAATTGAAGATCTAGTGCATTAACTCAAGAACTGTAAGAGGAATCAGCTCAGTTATGACTTTTAATCTTCAGAAAATGTAGAATATTTTATCTCCTCTCTTCAATTGATCAATCAACCATTCGAAGAACAGTTTATGTATTTTATTTATATAATGACTTCAATTATACATTTCAGAACAATAAAAGCCGCCTTTTTTAAAGATTTCTATAACACTACAGTAAATATTTTTACCACAAAATTATTAAAAAATAGAAGATTCTTCAAAATTCTAGTTTCATAGTAATATAAATCAGGAAGAATTATAATTAACTGCCTCAAATTATAAAATAACTTTGAAATGTCCTTTCTGATTACATAATATTCATAAAGGATTATCAGTTGAAAGCATTCACAAGATACTCTCTAAATGAAATTTCTATTTACGTTATACTATTAGATATTCTTTAAATACCTGATCATATAAATTAGAATGAGCTCTCTTTGCCAGTTTTCAAATGAATTTCAAAAAATGATCTTTATATATTCCAAACAAATATAATCACCTTATTTCACCACCTTTGTATGGAGATGGAATAACAGCCTGTCCAGAAGTACCTGGGAAATTTAGACATGCCACATATTCTTTCAAGTTATTATGGTTAACACCAAGACCAACAACAGTGGCTTTGTCACTAGTAAGATTGCAATTAACATAATGCTGAAGAGTTTCACTATTCACCTTTTCTAGGTTGTACTTAGCAATAAAAAGAGAATTTCCAAGACCCTTCCTATAAGCTGCTTTGTGTAGGAGGTCTATTGTTCTCAACTGAAAATGAATGTTGTATTTACTTTCCAAAATAGGTGAAATAAACTATGAAAAAATTTCAAAAAATCATTGGCTCAAGTTAATACCTGTGGTGGACGTGTAGCCAACTCTAATCGTATTCTTTTAATATTATCAGCTAATTCCCATGGTCTGAAAATTTGCTCAGTTGCAACAGTAGACAAAAATGGGATAACTTCTTCAACTGCACTTCTAGTTCCTTCAAGAGTGTAAGCAATAGTTTCACGATCAAGAGTACAGTGTAAACTAGCACCAACTTGTTGTATATGACGAGTAATTGCAAACTGAGAAGTAGATTTTGTAGTTAATCCTGCACAAATTCTTAATACATGGGCTACACCCTGATTATCATCATTTTCGTATCGAGAACCAGCTCTAAAAATTGAGAATAAAGTATACCACAAATTACTTACCGCTGAAAGCAAATTGGTTATATTTACCTAAAAATGATGGAAACCCTGGCAAGGGGAGAATTATTTTCAGCAGAGCAAACGGAAACTCCATTCACATTCGAATTAGAAACTTCATAATTGCTAATACCACCAACAGGGTGTAAGCTGGCCGAAGACGACAGCGATCTGGTCTGGAATAGATATCAAATGTTGAAAATTAATGAACGGTAGTTTACATAACAGGTCAATAAATGGACTTTTAGGGTTATATTAAAGCATCAATCACAATATTAGTGAATTCTTACTGCCAAATTCCGAAGAAGAGGTACTTTAGCGATACTGGCGACCATGATTTGAGATGAAATAAGAGTAAATTATAAATTCAAATATATCCAACTCCTTCACCTTATTCAATCGAATAGACAGCTGAATATTGCTAAGTAACCACAGAATTATTTAAATATAGATTTGATTAATCTGTGACTATAGGTCTGAAATGTCAACCTACATTTTTGTTTTGGTAGATTTATGCCCTGATAATAGAAATTACATGATATATTTTCTCTTTTTTTAAACTAGAAAAATATATCACGTTTGATACATTATAGTTATATTGCTATTTTTCAAGAAAGAGAAAGATTTTTCTTTGGCATGTCTCGTTTGTTTACATTTCGTTCGTCGATGACTAGATTAAAAAAATAGATATTGACGTTTAGGAAAACTAATGAACTGTGTAACTGTATAAATTCAAAACACTTGACTAAATCCTCAAAAAACATAGGTCGACTATATAGTCTACCTATATTTCAGGTTACTCACATATTAGCAAGAGTTTTAAAGTCGTTTTTATTGAAAAGTTTTTGGGTAATCGACTCAAGTGTTTTGAATCATACGATAAATTTCGATAATATGCCACCATGAGCTGCAACTATGAGCTGCAAATGAATGTAAAGTCAATTCCCATTCATTTCATCCTTTAATTATGCCATAGATGGTACTTTCTCGTTCCCAATTCAAAGGCTATTCGTGAATGTTGAGAAAAGGAATGCTTAGTAATAATTTCTTAAACAAAATAACGTTTGAACACTAAGCAAATATGTTTTGATTATTTTCTATCGTGAAAATTTCACATTTAACGATTTGTTTATATAATTTGTGAAAAATGTGTGGTAATTCAAACTGTCGTTTCAATCTCGGACAAGTGACTCCGTTTGATAGTCTTCATAATTCTGTGTTTTTATGCGACATAACTACATAACGTAATTATATATTGCTTTCACTTTGACGTAATTAGGTATATTTTGCTTTCCTCAACAAAATCGATTTTCACATAACAATGACCGATGTTATGTTCGTCGTTTAATAGATTTAATATCCATGTAAGGAATATTCAACATACTGGTATGTTAATGCTAGGTTGTAGTTGAATTTTTTCTTAGAACAAATTAATGATCCTCATGTATATGGCTGCATTAACATCTACATCATCCCTAAAGCTTCCTAAAGCTCTACATTCACAACAGGAGGCAATATCAATGATTTGTATGTACGATAACATTGGTTTGGTCGATATCAATTTTATGAAAGATTTTAGTTATCATTATATAACAACGGATATTATGCATTAAACAACTTTGATGTTTTACATAAATATGTAGTGGATTTGAAATAAAATCTCCGAAAATAACCTACACAAATTAAAAATTGTAGTTACTTATTGAATAAATAGTCCATCCATATTCATAATGCCTATCTAAACAGCAGTAGACACGGTGGAAGAGAAAGTAATGTACAATTGAACTATCTTAGTTGAAAGCTGACATGTTACTTACATACAGTACAACGGTAGTATTTTTACTCGTGACATACCAAATTAAAATGTTAGGAAAACATTGTTTTGTACATTTACACTTTTACATTCAAACAATGTAATGAAATAGTAGGGAATGGTACTTCATAACTGTCGAATAAAAGTGAAAAAAATAATAGTGAACAGTGCTTGTTTAAATAACTTTCATTGGATCCATTTATGTAGATGTTCATCAAGTAACAACAACAATATAAATATAGTTGTGTCTACTATTTCAAAGATAGAAATTGTGAACGGCTATTATAATTCATTACTATATCGCTCGATCAATGGGTTTGATGTAATTTATGACTTTATGAAGGTGTAGAGATATCTTTATGATGTTCAATGAAAATTTATTGCACATAAAATTTAGAAAATATATTTATGAGATAAACTATCTTCGAAGATATGAGGATATTTGTAAGAATGATGTGAAATAATCGGATGTAAGTTGGTTGTTGGAGTTTGAAGGACTCATTATAATTGATTTGTAGATATAATTGATTTGTTGCAAGTAATACTATTCAATGAAAATATTTTGTATATTATAACGGATTACAATTAATAAAACCATCTGGAAGAGTAAGGATACCAAAATTATTATCAACGCAATCAAAGAAGTATCCTTTCTGTGATAGAATTTCTGATTGTTTCCGAATCTTTGTCACAAGAATTGTCTACTTTTAGGGGCGCAAAATTAATGAATATACTAATCGTATAACAAAACAATTACGGAAAACAACTTGATGAATAGTAGACGTAACAGTTTTCTTCTAGATGATGTTAGATAATTTCCTATCAAATTCAATTTAAGAAACTATTTGCTTTTTTCATCGAATATATCTCTGGTGTTTAGAGGCTCAGTTCCAGACGTGAACATATTACTTATGAAAGGATAACTAGCATTCAACAGAATGATTGGAATAGAAATAATAATAAGTTCTTTATTCTCGACAAATATAATACCCAACTACAGAAAATAATAACATAATGTTGAATAATAACTATATAATAAAATGAAAGAAATAAAACATAGAGCTCAATCTAATCTAAAAAGAACTAAATAAATAACTCATAACTACATAATAGAATTAAATAAAATATTACAAAGGACTGAATCTAAATAAAGTCATTTTAGTCAATTTTTTTTTCACATAAGTCCTAATAATAACTTCTATGGATTCAAAGTGAATTTCACAATTATTAGCAACTATTGAATTTAGACTCCATAAACTAAATGGGGTATTGTATGAGCGAGTTGGATCTTGTTGTCTCTAGGAGGAATAATTCTGTAGTACGAGAATTTCTCCTAGGAACACGAAATTTCAAAGCAGACCAGACGGGAGGACAATCAATACTGTTGTGCAGTAATTCGTACAAAAATTTCAGTGATAAAGTTTCTCTCCTGACCTGCAATGAGAGAGATTAAACCGAAACGACTCAATAATTCGTTCTGATTGACTCCGCTCTGTGGATAAACTTTAGCCTCTTTCCAAACTAAGAATTTCAAATGAAAATGGAAATGAAAGAAAAAATTGTCATCAACTTAGACTGAAATAATCATTACCTTCACAAAGTCCTTTCTCTTCTACAGTATGAAGATGAAGTAACACCAACCAATACGGACATATTGATAAATTGATGAGGCCGATACTTGGAGAAAATTAATATCCATAATAAAACAATATTTAGAATTTTCTCATAATTTAATATTAAATACGCATAACGACGTTTCGAAGTACTACTTTTTCATCAAATGCTAGATTAATACTATGTGTAATTTTACAAAGTCAATACTTATAGCTATTTTCACAGAACATACCAGGTATGTTGTATGACAACTTGGAATGAGGTCCATAGAATATACTGATATTTAACAAAAGTATCGTATACCTGGAGATGAACACAGAAAATCAATTTTTTAAGTCAGGTATTCCTACTGAAGGTCTGCTAAAAAACTAAAGATCAAAGGCATGCGGCAACTTTTCACCTTGCCTCAAATACCTACCAACAATTGGTGCCAGCTCTCCTACTACAAAATGTCTATTATAAAATGAAGGTTAATAAGAAATACTTAAAGTCTAAAAATCACTGACTGAACAATTCTTTATTCGATTAGTTTCGCCTTGTACGGCATTATCAAGAATGATAAAAACTTTCGTCGTAAAAGGCGAAACTAATCAGTCAAAATCAAAAATCAGTCAGTGATTTTTAGACAAGTATTTCTTATTACCTCTCCTTTAAATATGAACTATCACAGAGTTGATTCATCGACCATTGAATTTATCTATTATAAAACATGAGTTTCTCTAGAATTTCTATCAAAAGTAGTAGGTATTTCAATATAGCCATAATCTCATTCGAAATGTATGTTTAGAATTGAACCTTAAATAGATTAAAACAGCTTTGAAGGTGCGAATAATTGAAATGTGATATCACTAAAGTATGAAATTTCAACTAATTGGATGAGCACTAGATAGTTTACCAGAATTGAATTATTTACGAACTTCTTGATTCAATATTCGCTCATTCTAGGGTTTTACACTTGAATTAAATAGTAGTTACATCGTAGCTCATACAATTCTCTAATTAAAATATTAAATTTTAATTCAAAGGACAATAACATTTTAATATATGCATTAGAGCTGAAATAAAAAATGTTATCAAAACCAAAATGATCGTATACCGCTCAAAAATCGATTTCGGCGCTTGATGAGAGAGCAATGGAAAATAAAAACGATATATTCGATCATATTGGAAATGCTTCAAGCGAAAATAAAATCGGTATTACGGAAGCCTTGCTCAGTGTGTCGGCGCTTTTATCCGCGTGTAAAATGGTGAATGCGCCGGCTCCAGTATCGATTCACTCACAGGTTTTGAGTAAGTGTTCGTGTAGCCGTGAGGGATGTCGTGTTCTTCTTCAATGTGCTCACGACCTTCAGGTACGTGAATATTAATATATTCTACCAAAACTAGAAAAAGTGCCATCCATTCATTCAAGTAATTCTTCACTAATTATTTAGTTTGAATGTACAGTTTTTAGTTTCACGAAATTCTTTCAATTCGTGAAAATGATGAACATGATGAATCTCATTTCTGTGAATTAAAGACAAAGTTTATAAAAAATCAATTACATCACTAACATTTTATAGTACTAGAACTACTTTAAAACAGTAGTAAAATCATTGAATCTCTGGAAATATGTTTATATAATTCCTATATGAAGTCTCCAAAAGACTACTTCGAATTATCCACTTTATGTTTTGTTGTAACGCTCCAAATTGGAATCTAGGAGTTATTTCATTGAAATTGTAATTTGGATGGAATTTTTTGCAGTCATTAGGAATGTTCTGCCGAAGAAATTGAGCAGGTGACATTACAGAATCAAAGCAAATAACGTTTCAAATTTCCATATCCAGTTTCATTAATTTACATGAACTTCAAACTTCAGTCGGATCGAAATCTGAAAAATTCATGCTTTATAAATTATTTTATAATTTTTTCAATGAGTTTTGAGCTTTCATAGCGCAAATCATGAAAAACGAAATATTTCTCAGTGGACTTATACGAGTATTAGAATATCAAACGTCAAGATTCCCAATTTTACAGCAAAACAATGGAAAATCAGCTCTCAGAGTTCATTGAAGAAATTAAGAATATGCTTGCATTTTGCATTGAACTTTGTTCATAACAGTCGTAGAAAATTCACTGTTTCTTCATGAACTAATGAGACATTACGTATTATATGAGAAATCATTGAATATCATATTGCTTCTCTTATTGGTATGACTGACACAACGAAGAATAGGAAATTATATTTATTAATATACCAAAATAATTTACACTGAACACACTACTTGGAAGACATCAAAAGGATATTACGAACGCATCTCAAGTACAGTTACTGCATGTTACTGTACAAATTTCTATGCATAAAAAAATTGTAAACTCAATTGTTTCTGTGTAACACTATTCATATTAGAAATAAATTAGAGAATTTTCAAGTGAAAACGATAGTAACTTCGTATTCATACTTTTATATAATATAATAATTTAGGGTAGTTTCAAAAGCATATTCATAAAGAATTTTAAGGTCACAGAAGGAAAACGAAGAGATTCCAGAGAGAAAAGAAAGTCATAGCCCAGTGTTGTTTTTAGTGTTCGAAGATGTTGACCAATTATCTTTGAGTTCTTCATTCTTTTCTATGTTTTAATACCGTTGATGTTAATACGTTCAAGTAACTTAACTCTGAAAAAAACATTTGAAACGTTTGTTCTATGGTTTTCTTCCCTTCGTTTTCTTTATAGTTGATAATGCAGGTAAAAATCAAATATTTTATCAAAATCAAAGACATGTATAATTGGAATTTATATTCGGAATGTATTCATAATGAACTACCAGTAGGTTCAAGATTCATGAAATTTATTTTCAGATTTTTAGATTCTATGATTTAAATTTTTCTTCAACAGAAATGTCATTTATATTCAAAACATCAATTGCGCCTAATTCAGTGGCTCAGTTCGAATTAAATTCTGGGACGTGAAAACATAATGAAAAAACAGAAAAGGAATCTGTATTCATGTGCTCACTACTGAGAGATGTGGACAGAATAACAATGAGAAACGTGATCTCTGTCTTCTGCTTCAGTGCTTTTGCTGTGCGAAATGTTATTGTTAGTTTCATTGATTAATAGTGATGTTCATTTATTAACATTGGGTCTTTTCTATGTATGTATTGATCCAAGAAATCAATTGAATGTCAATGGAAGTTGAATCTGGACTTATTCGATCTATTGTCTATTGAGAACATATTCTGTTTGGCAACGAATATGTTTTGTTAGATAACGAATATACGATGTTAGATAACGAGTCTACGTATATAGCTACGTATATCTGTCTTGATACGAGAGTCGTGATCTTCGGATATGTTTTTCAACAATATACTGCTAGCTTATTTACCACTAATTATTTACGATACACTTCGTGCAACTTTAAAAAGCACAGAATTGATAATTTTGGATGATTACCATGTGAGAGACATGTAAGAAATGTCAACATATTTCACAGTGAGGATTTTTGAGAACTAATTCGTCTCAATAATAAATGTTTTTATATATAGGTTAATAATGTTTATATATATGTTCCATTTTATGAGTTGCTGGCTATATGGAAGAACTGAAGCCATATACATAGAATTCATGCTGGAAAAATTGTGGCCTACTCTGACTGCAGAAAATGACGAAGAATCTGTGCACATTTAAACTTTGACTGCAAACAGGAAACGTGACATTTAATTTGAAAAATCTTAGTGAAGGTTTAACAATGGCTAATGAGCATTGTGGTATTATTTATGAAAATTGATCCATGTATACAACGAAGTCTCATTTTAAAGGCAAAGTGCTGAAGTCATTGCTTGATATCAGTGTGAATTGAAGGATCCTTTGAAAACTGCCAAGCATGAAACAATTTCAGAATTCTTTAAACCATTGCCTGAGCCTGAACATAATAATCAAGCTATATGATCAAAAATTTCATTTAAATTATTTTTTTATATACTTTGTATCAGTTTGTCATCTAGGAACGTATCCCCTATAATCTCATATAAATTACCATTCCATATTCACGGTTTCTGAATCCACGGAATATTTTGGGAACGTATACCCCGCGAATTCTGTTATTGAGCTAATTAATATTAATTATTAACAATAATCTGATAATTAGATTAAATCGTGTTGATTAGGTTCTCGGATGTCTTCCGGTCGTTCCAGTATTCAAGACCTAACAAAAACTAATTTAGTTCACTGTTAGAGAATATCAGAGCGACAATGAATATATTGTTATTTGTTAATGTATTACCAAATACGTCATTATTCATATATTTATCACAGCATGAATTAAATATAATACAGTAATTCCTCACGAAAATGCTTTCAGAAAATCAATCATGACTCGTTCATTATAATTACATAATGCTATTAGGACTTAGGACCACGCGAGGTAAGTTCTACTCCAAAAAGGAAAGTTGTTATGAAAAATCGTTATGTCATTCATATAGTCATATATTTTGACTGATAATTCCTCAGGAACATTACCATTAGCGTAATTAAGAAACACGCTGGCGAAGAAACATGTTCATTTAGACTGAAATTTGATTGATTTCGTACATATTTACATACGAAATAAAATGAATATACATTTAATTTGATTCAATCAATATTTATTCGAAAACGAATTTCATATTTCATTTTTTTTTATTTTTCACATACAAGTGCTCCTTCAACAAGCAGTTTGAAATTATCCTATAAAAGGGAAGCATATAATGGGAAGATTTTTTAAGCGTAATTTTTTTTTAAATCGAATAAATAAAACACTTAATTTGCATCATATATTCAACATTTTTATTGAAATTGATAACTAGGCCGTTGCCGTTTACATTTTAAACATAACTTTCTGTAAATGTTGTCCGCGGCTCCGTATCAAACGTTTCATTCGGAAGGTCCAATTTTGCGTCACGTTTTCGAGCATTTTGGCCTGTAACCCGCGAATTACGCGTGTTATGTTATCCTGTAAGGCTTCAATCGTGTTCGGCTTGTCCACATGCGCTAACGATTTTACATAACCCACAAGAAATAATCCAGAGGCGTCCAATCGCATGATCTTGGCGGCCAATTCACAGGGCCACTTCGAGACATCCTTCCACATGTCCATTGTTTCAAGCAAATTCATCCTTCAACATTGTTCATTGTTTCACGAGCTGTGTGGCATGTGGCACCGTCTTGATGAAACATGTCAACCAAGTTCAACTCGGCCAACTGGGGCAAACAAAAGTTGCGTATGATGGCTCGATATCGTTCGCCGTTGACGGTAACGTTTCTTCCACGGTCGTCTTTGAAGAAAAAGGGACCGATGATGCCTCCAGCCCATAAACCACACCAAACTGTCATTTTTTGGGATGCATCGGTAATTCTTGTATGGCATGTGGCTGTTCATCACTGCAGATACGACAGTTTTGTTTATTCACATTTTAATGCACATTCACCAAAAATTACCATTGTGGTAAGTTACGTTGGTTATTACGTTGTGGTAGGTCATTCGGCTTCAATTCTTGCAGAAGTTGAATTTTATTGGCTTCAAACCCAAATCAACAGGTAAAATTTTCCATGTGGTTGAGTAACACATGCCCAAATGCTGAGAACGGCGACGAATTGTCATTTCACGGTCCTCATCAACACTGTACGCTACGGCTGCAATATTCTCTCCAGTACACACTGTACGCATGCGAGACAATGGTTTAATGTCCAATAAAGTGAACTTGCTGCGACATTTGTTGATAACAGCACGAATTGTCGATTCACCAGGTTAATTATGACCACCATAATATAGCCGTAACAAACGATACACATTTTTCACAGAGCACGAATTTTTATAGTAAATTTCAACAAGTTGCAATATTTGCTCGTTTGTAAGTCTTTCCATGATGAAATTGCAGAGTATACTGAAAACTTTTCACTTTGACAGATGACATTTGGATGCCATTACCAACCAGTGCCACCAACCTGAAAAACCTAACTCTCAAAAAATCACCCGTTATTACAGATATTAATTAGCTATAAACTTAAGTTTTCGATATGTACATCTTATAGAAATTTTTATACATCTTATAGAAACATATTATTGAAATAAAGTTCTCGATGCATTGACTATTTGAATTATTTGATCTACAAAACAGAATACTTAATTCTACTGAAAAAGATTGAATGAATACATCATGAAAGGATAACTCTATATACACTGATAATTATTTTCTTATCGTCCTTTAAATTAACTATTTTTCAAAGATCTCTTGAAAGTTATAAAATACGGAGCGAAAATATCAAAGTTGGTTTCTGTACTGATCAAGTTTAGCCTATGACAGGATCTATGCATACAGGAATTCAACAGACAATGTTTTGCTCTTCCGTACAACCACTAATATACGATTTCTAACTACGTGTGGAGAACAATTAAAGTTTATAAGGCTCGTATATGCACCAGAATCTATTAAGCCATTGAGTAATTTGTAGGAGAAACATACTCATCAAAGTACTCACGTCTCAAACTCAAACATTCCAACCTATAAAATCTCATACTACGCTCATATGAGAATCCATGACGATACCTGTTGAAACTGCAATTCAGAGCATTAATGAATTTTCGTTGAACATTGAGTATTCTATTCGTTTATTCATTAAAATTTGGACTCTAGACGAAAGACGGGTACTCTAACAAGGAACAAGGATCTTACAAGAGAATTATACAAAGCAATAACAGACTTACGACGACCAAAAGGTCTGGTCATTCGTAATATGAACCCAAATTTCTGCGGGCATGTTGAACGATTCCTTCAATATGCAATTCGAAGGTAAATTTCTTATCAAGCTTAACACCCAAATCATTCACTGAACTGACGTTAGTCAAACATTGACCTGACGATGTCAAGTTAGAAGAGATAGGATTCTTACTTCTGGAGAAAAGAATATGATGGCATTTGTTCGAGTTTAGCTGGAATTTATAGTCTGCAGTAGTCAGAGAATGCATTAAGATCGGACTATTGAAGAGAATAATCGTTGAAGGATTTTATCTACTTCTACATCCCCATATAGATCTATATCAGTATATCTGAAACATTCGCGAATGATTCAAAAACATAAGAAATTGAATTATAACAAGATGTGAACCCTGTGGTACACCTGATGTCACCGGTAAATAATTTGATTTGAAGCCATTCATAACCACATACTTTCTTCGGTCGTTCAAATTGAAGCGAGAAGACCCAGAGGATTTCCATGCACCCCGAAATTTTCCACATTTGTTATGAGTGTTTAGTGGTGGTATCAAGAGCCTTGGAGAAGTCAGTGTATACTACACATACAGATGCTTCTTCTTTTTTATTATTAGTTATATATTTTCTTTCCAGGGCAAGAAGTTTTCAAAAATCTTAACTACATTTTTGAACAAAATTTCGTTTGGAAATCTAGAAGTAGTATTACATTTTCAAAATACAATGTCCACAAGTGTCGATTGAAAATTAAATTGCTGGTATCCCTCCCAAGTTGACGAAACTATTATTATTGATCCTCGTTGAATTGTGCTAATATAATTCATGTTGTGAGCCTACGCGACCCATTAGGTCGAATATTATGAATGCGTAGCGAAACAGGCATTACTAGAAAATCGATAAATCGCGTGGGATACAGAAGTACGGAAAACATTATCACAAAGGAGATATCCTTAGCTTGTTCTCAAGGAAATAAATTACATTTCTTGCTATCTCGATGTGATTTATTGACATCATTTCTGAACAGCTCCTACGCGACTTTAAATGTGCATTAAAACTCAATTACCCGACTTAATGTTCTTGTAATACAACATTACGTTTGGAGGATCTCAAAATTTACAATTTACAGAACTGTTTCAGATACTGTTGTTTACGCGGATTACAAAACTAGTAATAATAACTCTAGAGAGAAAAGGAAACTTCATACTTCTCATAATAATACCGGCAAAAAACGAATAATTAAAATTAACACACTTGACTTACCGGTATTGTGACCGGTACTGTGACATGAGGATTCGTTACTTGATAACGAATCCTTAATTACAATCACGCTCCAGAGTTAGAAAGTACCGACTGAAATTCGATAGTATCGTAGGGTTATTGTTATATTACACCACAATATCGATATTAAATTAGAAATATGAATTAAATAAATTTTCAGCCTTCTTTTTCTAACACTGATATAGCTATGTTCAGAATATTTTTGAGTTAATTAATTATTTTCATCAACTTCAAATGATTCGTATTTTGAATTATAAGGTATATGAAACTAGTTTCTTAATATAGCAGAAATTATTTTGATGAATGCTTATTTTTTTCCCGATTTTCACTAATTATCTATTCAGTTGTGATTTTTAACGGAATTCAGCTTGTTTTGAGGTCTTTGACTAGTGTAGAATGAGCTTTTGAGTTAATTGAAAAACAACAATTTCGAACAAAGAATATAATATTTAGATTTTATAGGTTTAGAATTCTGAGAAATACGATATACATCGCTGATCTATTTTCGTGGCTCTTTCCGCTGCAAATATCATCGCAAATGAGTTTTTTCTTCTTCGTTTTCCGTTGCTCATAATGTTATAGCTACTCTTTTTTGTTTTCGTGTTTTCAACTTCGTCAACATTACAGATATCTACAATATAAAATCATTATGAAATATGATAACGGAATGAATATTACTGTATTACAATCATAATCTTTCACCAAACATTATTACATGGGTTAGGTTCGTAATCATATTCTGTTTCAGGATTATTAATTTCGTTTTTGCAGAACATTTTTAGAAATACGTTGCTTTCAAAAATGAATGTCGTACTTATTCCATGGATATTCCATATTAAATCTGAATATTCTAATTCCACACTTTTTCCTTAAACATCAATAAAAATATTTTCGTATGAATCTTCTCCCTTCGAATTCATTAATGAAATATTCGATTTTGCTGACAACTCACGTTTCACATATAAGATGTTATGTCAAACAGACAACGCCTTTTTATATTGGAGAAAATATTTGACGAAAATTCGAACAATATAAACACATTCCAGTTATTGCGAATTTTCATGTATGTGGTGTTGAGTATACCTAAAAAAGTCAATGTGGAAGGTTGGTATGACAGATTGATGACAGACAAGCTTTGAAAATATGAGTTTACAATAGCTATGTCAAATAAAGGATATTGAATAAAAGTATAGAAGAGGTGTAAGCAAAATCATTGTTATAATGTGTTTGAAGATATGTTCAAAATTTAATAGAATCTTATTAAGAGTAGAATGAAATGAAACTCTGAATGAAATTGCACGTGAAATTTTGTGTTGATATATGTGAATAATTATCAGAATCATATCAAAGCCTTCGTACTATAATAGCTTTTAGCCACTATGAAACACTTACTCTTTAAAAAAATTAGATGAACAATTCTCCAAATATACATTACGAGATGTTTCGCAAGTTTTATATCAAGACTTTTAAATATTCATAATGAAATATTATCAAGTTCGCTTGGTGAAATATTGTTAAATGTAATGAATAAAAGCTAAACTGAGTCAGTTTAGCTTTTAGCTTTTTTAATTGCCGAGCAATTGAATCATTTTTTGTGAAACCAAGCCAAATGCTTTTCATTCGATATAATGAAATAATACCAATAATACTATTTCAGAAATGATGATGATGTGTGATTGTTGAATATATTAAACTTCTTCTTCTTCTCAGTCGTTCACTCTTGACAGAATTGTCGTGGTCTTGTCTCGGTCTTGTGACACTGCGTCCCATGCAATACGGCGCCACACTGTTCTATGCTTAGAGGCTCTAGAGTTTTCATTGATGCTGGAATGCGTCACAGATGTTATCAGATCTGTCCACCTTTTTAGAGAGAGCCCACGCGATCTTTTGCCTCGACTTTCCCTTGGACCACCAATCGTTCGATAGAGTCTTCGTTTCGGGTTATATGTCCAAAGAATTTAAGGATTCGCAGGTGCAGATTCGACGATAATCTCTTTTTGATTTTTAGCTCCTTCAGAATCGAAACGTTGGTTCGTTGTGCAGTCCACGGGATTCTGAGCAAACGTCTCCAGCACCACATTTCTAACGCATCAATTTTGCGACGATCTTGCATCCTCATCGTCCATGTCTCAGCTCCGTACAAGAAGATTGGAAAGACCAGGCATCTCATAAGTAGAACCTTTGTGTTTTTGGTTATTCCGCGGTCTCTCCAAATCCTTGTGAGCTTTTCCACTGAAGATCTTGCTATGGCTCAACGCCTCTGGATTTCGTCCTCGCAGCTCCCAGCGTTTGAGATCTTGGAGCCCAGATATACGTAGCTCTTGACTACAACACATTCCGCAATGTTTGGAACGTTTACCTGGTTGTTATTAGGTCGGTCCACGATCATCGTTGGTCTTATCGCTTAGCGAGTCCAAACTCCGTAGCTGTGGTTTCCAGACGACAAAGCAGAGTCTTTATGTCATCTTTGGTTGAGGTCAAGAGAGTGTTATCATCCGCATATCGTATATTTGACAATATACGTATATTGAACAAATTAACAATTTGACGTATATTGAGCCAATATATCCAAATCTTGGTCCTTTCATTTCCGCAATTATCGACTTAAACAGTCATCACATCTTGAATTGAAGATACGCATATATTGTCAATAAAAATGACGCAGTTTCTAAGATTTATTCGATAATTTCTTCGAACATGAAAATTGTGTCACAATATATCACAAACATTTGATGAATGCAATATTTTGAATAACTCAAATTATGTTAAATTTATGAGTAAGATGAAAATGTTGAAGCATATGGAGTTTGGTATCTACTGTTGGTATTTGATTTCTTCACATCTTATTCTTCATTTATTCATCTTATTTATCTATATATTCTAAGCATTTCATATAGAGTTGAATCACTACTTACTGTTTGAACACCCACATGCTATTATAATTTCTCCACCTCAAAGGTACATATTCTATTAGATAATGGAGATATAAATAGCCCCTAATTACTGAGATCAAACGTCTACTCATAATGATCACGAAGTTCAACCCCTATTAGCAGAGTTAGATATTCTGCAAATTAGATTGCCTACCATTTCCTTCATTTACCCACCGTCAAACTGAAAGAATTTATACCAGCTTTTGGCTAATGGAATTATCCCCGAAGTTGAATGGTGCTTTCCATAAATCCTAAGGTAGCTTATTCCAACATTAAATTCCAACATAAATATTCATTCTTCGCAAAGAATATATCACCACAAAAGGGACCCGAAAGAATTACCCTGAAGTAACCTTTCAACGTATTTATAGCCACTACAGTTGGCACATTTGCCTAAAAATCGAAATATATCCTTGTTTGAAAAGAGGAAATAACATTTGCACGCTATCCATTTCCAGTGAATCAGAATGCAACATAACAACTTGAAAGGTGTGAATTTTGGGGGATACATTGATTATAATCAATACATAATTATGTAATGAAGTCAATTTAATGAAGTAAAAGTGTTATTTCTAGTAGATTATTTCAAACAAAATAGACATGATTGGCTTGAAGAAAATCTTCAGTTTTCGTCGTTTCAATGAAGATTTATTCAGTATAAAGGTGAATCTTATTGATTATATTATTATACAGCTCGAATACCACTGCATCTCAGAACTAGATATTACGATAGTCATCATCTTGAATTACTAAAAAAATATTGCAAGTCTTTCCATATATTGAAACAAACAGACATGACGTAAATCGAAATACCACTTCTTCTACGCATGACCAAATATTGTCAATGACATATTCGAAGAAGATGACTTCAAAACGCGCGTCATTCGTTTTGAAACTCTGTTTCGATAAATGAAAGGAATCCAAATATTGTTTTACTGTAGATATTAATTATAATAATAATAAATTCTCTATTCTTAACAGGTATAATACCCAATTACAGAAAGTAATAACTAATGTTGAATAATAACTAAATAAATTAAATAGAAGAAATATAACAATGAGCTCAATCTAATCTAAAAAAACTAAAAGTGTATCAATTAACTAAAAAAATAATTTAATGAAATAATACAGATAACTCAATCTAAATCAATTCATTTCAGTGCATTTCCTTTGTTCTCATAACATCTAGTAAGCTTCTATGGAGTCAAAGTGAATGCCACAATCATTAGCCACTATATTGAATGTAGACTCCATGGACCAAATGGGAGATTGTATTGGCGAGTTGGTACTTGGAGTCTCCAGGTGGAATAATCAATTTCTAGACTTTTGCCTAGAAACATGAAATTTGAAAGCGGACAAGAGAGGAGGACAATCAATACTGTTGTGCAGTAATTTGTTTGATAAAGTTTCTCCCCTGCCCTGCAATGAGATTAAACTGAATCGACTCAATAATTCCTTATGATTGATTCCTTTCAGTGGATAAACTTTTCTTCCCCTCCAACCTGAGAATTTCAAGAACCTTTTCTGAATGGCCTCAAGATGGCGTTGACAGTTAGTGTAAATAGGATGCCATTTCATGCTGCCATACTCCAACTGGCTACGGATTAGTGTATCAAATTGTCCTATGAATATTGAGGAATTTTTGAAATATTCACTATTGCTCATTATCTTCGAGGCAGATGCATATATTTTCGAGGCAGATGAAATAAGTTGGGTGACGTTTGGAATGAAAGAAAGCTTTTTTCTGAGCGAATACTACACCAAGATCTCTCACCAAATCAGAACTCGAAAGATCCTGACAACCGAAACTATAATCACACTCAATTTGATTATCTTTAAGTATTGACGAAATAAAACGCCAAACGAAAATGGAAGAACTGTACCAAATCACAAATATTATGCCTTCTGTTATGTCTAAAGATTATGATAGACTTGACTTGTCTTGGCAGTTACCATTATAAAGCTTATTGAGCCACTGTGGGTAAGCAACTCCTTAGAAACACGATCCTTAAGGCTCCTGAATCTAAGAAGGAGAAACAACATACATGCCTCTCTGGAAACTATCGATCTAGACAGTTGGAGGGATGATATGCTGGACTACGATAGATAGAAGAAGGAATAGATTGATGAAAATGTTTATCTTCGCAAATACAACGCACTGAGGAATGTAAAACTACCATGTGTGTGTGAGTCAAATTATAATTGTGGCGATTCAAAAAGCATTACTTTCATTCGATTATTACTATTTTAAGATCAGATAAGAGAAGAGGTATCTAGTATTCTATTCCATAATTGATTGAATCTATACCTAATTCAATTTCCGTATTTGTCAGCTCCAAACTAATAATCTGAGGACATTAATGGTTCATGTAAGCTATAACCACATATCAGATTCACAAAGGCACATATTAATATCCATAAATTATGCGATTGCCATTGGTAAATCTCCTGCAGAGGCCTACGAAGGGCGAATAAGTGATCCCCACAATATCGTATATTATCCAAAATTATTTTGGTTTTGAAATTTAAAGTCATTTAATGATGCTCAAGATTGTAATGAAAATCATCGAAGGTTTGAAAATTGACAGTTATTAACTCTGTATATTGAATAACATGTCTCTAATGCCTGCCCTACGTGATGATTTCATCATATCTAGACTTCCCTTGTTTGCTTTTTGAATTCATTGTAATGAAAAATATCGTTGCTTATGTCATTCTTTCATTCGTTGGTATTATTAATTGGATGTTATAATAACGTGTTCTTTTAAAAGCGGAGATAGTGAAATTCGATTTCTTTCATTATCGAACTTGAAGCGGCTATGAGCGGGGTACATAATGCGATGAGCTCTTGGTGTTAGAGAAGTAAACTCATTTTAAATGAGAATAAGACTGTTATTGTTGAATTTTATAATGCAAGAACTTAAAATAGATTTGGTAGCTGCGTATCTTGGGTGTAAGATTGATGCGTAACTTGGTTGAGGTTGGCATATTTATGAAGTCTGCAAAAAAAATAAGTAGATTAATAATTGATGAGGTCGATACTTGATATAAATCGGTAAACATAATGAAACAATTGTTCAGCCAAGATTTACACATATATTGAAAAAATACTGCATGACGTACGTTTCGATGAGATTCACCTTTTTCAAATTCTACGTGCAGACTAATGAAATTTCTCGAATACATACAACAGGTAAACATAAATTATGAATACAGAGAAAACAGGTAGAAGGGATCAATTCATACTACTATATAGGAAACTAAGTAATTTTGAAAAGATTGAGAAGGGGCTTGAGGTATGATCGATTTGGCTGTTTGGTTGTTCCTAAAGATCCTATAATTCCAATTGTTTTAATTTAGGAAAAGGATTTCAAAATTGTACGCTTTGCGTCACTTCTCACCGAAAATTGTTAAACTTTTCGAGGATATTGGTATACAGAATCTTTTCTATAATTTAAAATATTGTGGATATCATCTATTTGCAGATGATATAGTTGTATTTATTACAGGATGCTCCCTCAATATAGTTGATAAATTGCAAGATGACCTAAATCTAATAAAGGAATGCCTAAAGATAAATTAATTGAAACTTAATGCATCAAAAATAAAAATAATGGTAGTCGAAAAAAGCCTCTTGTAGGAAATGAAATAAATGTGACTTTAGATGAAGAAAAAATAGAAGTAGTTAGTTCAATCGGAAATTTGGCAGTCATGTTGGACAGCCGATTAAAGTTAAAGGAACATATAAATTATGTATGCAGGAAAATATAAACAAAAATTACATTATTGAACAGATGCAGTATATTTTTATCGCAGGGACTAAACAAACGGTGTATAGTTCTATAATACTACCGCATTTTAGTTGTGCTGGTACAATCCTCTATTTGGCCAATAAATCTGATATGAACTTATAGCAGATATTACAATAGCGAGCTATGAGGATTGGATGCGACAGGTATACGAGCATACACACCAATTTAGTAAGACTAAACTGGGTAGACATTACATCCTATCTAGAAATTAACAGTCTGAAATTTATTCACAAGATCCGTTTAATGTTACTTTCAGATTATTGCATAAATATGTTGATTTCATTCAAAGACATCCACGCTCATAACACAAGAAATGAAGAAAATTCTATATTAGATCATAAAAATAAACAATTCACTCAAAATTCTGTATTCTTTGAGGCAGTGAATGTTTATAATAAATTACCTAACAATATACAAGATTGCAAATAAATGTCAGAATTAAAAGAAAAATAAAGCAACATGATCAAACGAAAGATTGATGTATGTTAAATATCTGGCATCTAATGAATGGTATAATAAATGTTTGGAGTGTTGTATAATTTGTATGTTAAATTTTATTACTTGTATCAACAATATATTCAAGTCTATGTATGGCGATAGCAAAATGCTAAATAAATTTCATTATTATTATTATTATATTATATCTGTATGTTATATGAATGCCCTAGTTCAGCCTTTTCATTCTCGTCATTCTTCTTCATTCACCTCATATAGTTCACTTTTGTTCATTTCTTTCAGAAAACGATGTACAACAAACAAGACAATAATATTTGAAAAAGAATTAGTTTTAAACAACATATCATCGAATATGGCCAATACAGCCCATCTTGTGAGACGTCAGAGCTCCAGAGATCTTCTCGCTCAACGTTCCATAGATCGTTTGGAATTGAAGGAAATGAAAGGTCGCCTTGTTGTTGAAAACTGTACCAATGGACCTGCATATGGAGCAACGAACATGGCATTTGAGGATACGAGTCCAAGCAAAAAAATCAAATCGACTTTGAGCAGTAAGCGGAGTTCAATTGATGGGAAACCAATATTTAAACAAGAAGGCGCGGAAGATGAGAGAGAATCTTGGGATAGCAAATTGACGTTTTTGTTAGCTACTATTGGTTATGCTGTGGGGTTGGGAAATGTGTGGAGATTCCCATATTTAGCTCAAAAAAATGGTGGTGGTGCTTTTCTGATTCCTTATTTTGTCATGTTGGCTATCGAAGGTATTCCGATTTTCTATTTGGAATTGGCCATAGGTCAGAGATTGAGGAAAGGTGCGATCGGAGTTTGGAGTCAAGTGTCGCCATATTTAGGCGGTAAGTAGACATAGTTGAATGTATAAATAGTGTTTCCTCGAAATTTTATTAGCCATAGATTCGATGATTTGAGGCAAGCGTTCATTTCGTGTTCAGCAGTTGATCTTGGAATTACTGGCAGTGTTTTTGCGCCTCAAAAACATTTCAAGTCATTTCGTAGATCTTTCAATGTTCGGTGAAGTGCATTCGTCCGATATGATGATTTTCGTTGATGAAGAACTTTGGTCACAATGTTTTGCAATAATACATGCTGGTTCTTCAATAGCTTGACGATTTAATGGCAACTTAACTGTTGAATGAGCCGTACGGCATCCTTCTAACATTGTGGCTGCTATTCCAGAAGAAGCAACTGCAACCGCAATGTTGAATCTCGCACGAACAGTGACTGAAACTACTGACGAGAAATGTCTTACCAGTTTCACCAGGGGCATCCAGGAAATATAAATCACCATTTCCACCATCAATGTATTATGTATAATTTGTTGGTGATTCAACAGGGGTACATTCGTTTGAATTATTAAATCTAATTCCTGGTGATCATATTCACTTTCCCTTTCAAATTCTTGATTGAATGCGTCATTTTTTTCATTTCGAGATGAGGGAACGCGATAAAAAGTATTCTCTGTCCTTCTCTTAGTTCTAAGCTACCTACCCATCAATTTTCAGCCAAATCAGTTCAGCCGTTCTTGAGTTATAAATAGTGTAACTAACACGACTTTCTTATTATATATATATATATATATATATATATATATATATATATATATATATATATATATATATATATATATATATATATATATATATATATATATATATATATATATATATATATATATATATATATATATATATATATATATATATATATATATATATATATATATATGAGCTGGGTATGTGCCAGTTCAATCTATCCTTCAAGGAATTATTGCTATAAAATATTGAAATCGCTGCCGTTTCTGATGGAAGCATAAGACAGATGGTTTTGCTCTACAAGGAAGTCATACGTTGTGCCACGTTCATTTAAAAATGAGGCAGCGACTTCAATCGTCAACATATAGGATTTTGAAGTGAAAAGGTGCCAAGTAGTAAATACGTCACAATGCCATCTATAGAAATCAATAGAAAACATCTTTCAGATCATAATATTTCTTCTTGAACTGAAATCAAAAGAATGTTTCAGTCTGTTTCGAAGCACATCTAACAAATACAGCACCTTACAACGTTGCGATAAATATTATTCATGCATCAGACTTTTCGTCCTTTTCCCAACTTTCATTATGACAAATGATCTCTTTTGAACTGAGTAATTGGAGGAATATATTTTCTTCACTCCCAAGTATTTCTTTGCAACGTATTTACTGAGTTGTTTGTCTGTAATATATTTCGTAATCTCACAAAGGAATATATGTTGAACATTGAGCTCGGAGAGCAGAAAATCTACACAATTTATTCAAGCTTGAGGAAACAACATGCGTAAATATATGTCAACATTTGTCAAGCGAAAGTTCTGAACACATGAATTTTTATCTGCTTTACATATTTCTTCAAGTTTCAGATATAAAATGAGTGTGTAATATATGTATATAATATATAGCTGCGGATACTGGTTGGAAAAAGAAACGGATTTTGTTGAACATTACCAATATTTTGAAGATTCTTTTGAAGAACCGTTTTTGAAATTATCTTCAAAAACAGTTGTGGGGGTTTGCAATAAATACTTTTGCAAGGGAACTCAATCTACTATCATGTGAAGGGCTTCTACCTATGCAATTCCTACCAAATATTTATTTAGAAAAAAATCCGTTTTTCAAAAAACTCAATGAAAAATTTTTTTTTTAATGTTTGAAAAGCATGTCTTGTTCTCTCCAGATTTGTAAAATTGAATGAATAAATTAAATTGCCTTTTCAAAAGGGACTAATACTGCAATGTTTTCGATAGTAATATCTTTTTTTACTGTTTCAGGTATAGGAATAAGCAGTGCTGTGGTTTCTTTCAATGTTGCATTGTATTACAACACAATAATTGCTTGGTGTTTGTTTTATTTCGCACAGAGTTTTCAGTCCGAGTTGCCCTGGTCGGAATGTCCAAAAATTCATTTTTCTAACGGAACGTATATTCAGGATCCAGAATGTGTGGTGAGTATAAACGCCGAACTCTCAAGCATAAAACAATTTTTTGAGCTGTTCTTTAATGAGTTTAGATTTCGCGTACTATTTGAAGCTTTATCAAAGCTTTTTTGAAGCTAGTTTGAAACTATGTAAAATTCAATACATAGTTTTTCATCAGATATGTTTGAAACAAGAGAAGGGAATACTTGTAATAGATTTGTAGAAGATTTTCTGTTCCTATTATCTATTTAATAGACATAGCCAAAATAGATAGAGAAAATATCGGATATAAACTTAAATTCAAACACTTGAAATAATGAATTACACTTTATTGACTACATAGCATTACGTGTTTCGTCGTTACAAACGACTTCTTCAGATGTTAACATTATTCTGTAAGCATATGAAGAAGTTGTTTGTAACGACCAAACGCGTCATGTAGGTAGTCAATAAAGTGTATATCATGAGTTCAAGTGTTTTAATTTTAGTTTATATTCAATTATAATGGATTTACATCAAATAAACGCCAACACTATTAAATCGAGAAAATATCGTAAACAACCCCACAACAAGTAAACGTTTTGAAACTTTGATTAGCAATTTGTTAATTTTTTTAAATATGTAGATAGAATTGCTTTTCAATTATTATCTACTCCTTTTGTTTTGTGTGTTCTGAGTTTTGAGTTGATAAGGAAGATTAGCGTAATAATAAGGGTTTTTGAATTCTCCATCTGAATTAACTTAAAAATAGGCTCTGATGAATCATCAAAAAGTTGACGAAATTTTGGTCCGCTATCTATATAAATTTGGGCTGAGGTTCGCCCAAAAAGTGTTTCACTCGCCAGAATAATCAAGTAAAATGACCTAATGTACATACATATTTATATTATTTCATTTTCACATAAAAATTTTTTTAATGAAAGTAATACATATATAATGAGTTAACTAAGATTTTCGAACATTTTTTATGAAATATTGATTCCATTTCGTCGTATGTAGTGCTTAATAATTCATACTGATGAACCAGATTGCAGTTCCTATATTTCCTTCGTTCCCAAAACGCTTCGAAACTGTACAAATAATATACTCTATCTTCAGAGTGATTTCTTGAAATAATTCCTATTATTTCTACGTTTGATGATTTTATTTTGTCTATTGGTTCGATTTTTATATATTTACGATACCTTGAGTATTTTTCGTCGAAGCATACCTCTCAAGTGTCAAAACATTGATTTCAATGACATGTTTTTTTCAGGTGAGCAGTCCAACCCAGCACTTCTGGTATCGGACAACTTTAATGGTCTCCGAAGACATCAGTAGCCCCGAGGTATTCAACTGGAAGATCGGATTAGCCCTTGTCATAGCCTGGATTGTAGTTTACATGTGTATGATGAAAGGAATTGCTTCGTCTAACCTGATCGTATACGTGACAGCTACATTTCCTTATATAGTGTTGATATTCTTCTTCTTCAGGGGAATTACACTAAAAGGCGCGTTCGATGGGCTGCATCATCTGTTCACACCGAAATGGCACACATTGTTAGATCCGGTAGTGTGGTTGGAAGCGGGAACGCAAATATTTTTTTCGCTTGGACTTGCTTTCGGGGGTTTAATAGCCTTCTCATCTTATAATCCAGTGAATAATAACTGTTATAGAGATGCTATCACGGTTTCTTTGACGAACTGTTTCACATCGATGTTTGCAGGAATTGTTGTGTTTTCTATTATTGGTTTCAAAGCAACTATGATTTATGATAAATGTTTGGAAACGAGAAATGAGACTTTGATCAAATTGTTAGGTCCAAATTTTGACGCGAGTGTTTTACCGGACGCAGGAAAGATTTTTAACATAACAGTTGGAAATATTACAAAAGTTAATTTGCTTATGCCGAAATTGGAGGAATGTAATTTGGAGAAAGAACTGGACAATGTGAGTACTGAGATTATATTTATGCATATCCAAAATTTGCCGATCATTACCAAGTATTTTTTTCATTCTGAAACTAAATTTTGAAGAGTTCGTGCTATATATTAGGTACAATGATTTCATGAAATGCATTTATATGTTCAGATCTCCACTTTTTAACGTAACTATGAACTGAAAAAAAATTGACAGAAGAGAGAAAGGATGATTTTGACTAGACTCAGTTTCCATTTCTCAAATCAAATGATGCAGAGTTTATTGAACATGGTCATATATACGCAGAAGTGAATATTTTGTTCATAGAATGGTTTAATTTAAAACGTCATAATGACATAGTGAAAGATTGAAATCCTCTCTTGTCGAGCTTTGTTTGTGTATTAAATACACGCTTTTCTATGGCGTTGACAGATTACCACTTTAAAAGCTGAAATAAATTGCAAATGGATGGAGTTGAAGCTTGAATATTTGTTTCCAATAATTTCGTAGTGAAATTACGTTAGTTGCGGCAACATTGTACCGATTTCAAGACTGGTATGCTACTTCAAATAATGTTCTGTGTACGCAATAGTAGGAAGTTAAATTCCTCGACTATAAAACTACTCCAAATACATTGAACTATATATCTGTAATTTACTTCAATTCGAAGTATCAACATTCGGAGAGATATCTCTTATGAAATTTAATTTTCACGAAGGATAAACTAGTATTTTTGTTAATACCAATTTTTATTTCTGGACACTTAGCTGCATCAGAAAACTTTTAGATGGAACTAAATTGAATTTCAACTAACCTAACTTGAAAATCCAGAAAATTTTTCCAAATTAAGGAATTCACTGAACTGTCTTTATATTTATTGAATTGTCCACAACATCAAATGAAGAAAACCCAATCCATTACATTCAAATTGAGATAATATCTGTCCAAATAATTTATGATAACCATATAATAACCCAAATAAAATTCACAACTGTCAATCTACAGGTGTCAAGTATGTAAGGCTTAAAATTAAAAGAGATCACTTCAACAATTAAAATTCAAATAGATTATTTTCTGAATAATCAGACAGACTCTAATTGGGTAAATATAATCTATTGGGTAAAAATAGACAATTGAATTCAAATGGAAGCATTCCTCATACTTGCGATAAGTTTTATTTCTACCTCACGAAATTCTAAGAATTACTAGTAGCTTTTATGATCCACTGAAACAAAAACACTCGATGGAAAGTACAGTGTTGTCATTTTATTCGTATAAGAGGCAGGGTTCATAATATTGCAAATATTTGTTTTACTCTATGAGAGACTCAATGTAGAGAAAATTATTTTGAATGAAAGCTATAAAATCTTAACTCAAACGATCATAATTCTTCAATCAACTTCACACTACTGCCAAACAAAAGTGTGGGAATCTAAAACACAGAGTTTTTTTTCCAATTTTATTTTTGAAGTTAATATATATCAAGTAAGGACTTCTTCAATTCTTTGATGAAAACGTTTATATGTGCAGAATTACAATTGCATTGTTCAAGTTCTAAAGTAATTTGGGAATGTAATATTATTATGAAATTATTATTCATGAATTTACAAATAAAAACCAACAAATTGTTTCCACTGAATCATTTCTTTTTTTCAGTCTGCTTCAGGAACAGGTTTGGCGTTCATCATCTTCACCGAAGCTATAAATCAATTTCCTGGAGCTCCATTATGGGCAATTCTATTTTTCTTGATGTTATTTACTCTGGGTATAGATTCACAATTTGGAACGCTAGAGGGAGTTGTTTCTTCCATTTCCGACATGAAGCTGTTTCCTAACATGTCAAAACAAATGTTAACTGGTGCCATCTGTGGAACTTGCTGCATATTATCTATGATTTTCGCACATGGTGCAGGAAGCTACGTATTCGTTTTATTCGACAACTTTGCTGGAAATTTTCCACTCCTTATTGTGGCGTTTTTTGAGTGTATATCAGTATCATACATATATGGCCTCAATAGGTGAGTTAGAATATGGAAATTTTCAAAAGTGTTTCCAATATAGATATACTCATAACGATAATTTCTCGGAAATAATTTGAAAAATTGCTAATTCAACAGAAGGTTTGTAACTGTAAAAATTCTTGCTGATTTGACGAATCACATTTTTTGTTAATGATACTTCGTTGAAATAGCGAAATATCATATCTCTTTATAGTGATACCTATTATTTTATGGTCAAAATAGCTCTGTTGTTTGGAGAGTCTAGAACTGTGATAAACACAAATTGTCGTTGATGTGAGAACATCCCTGCACAATCAACTTCTATAATTTCAATATGAAGCTCCTTCTACAATAGAAACGATAAGGTAGTTGTAACAGCTCATTAGATAAATAAAAAATCTTCCTCTATAACTGGTCAAATCGCTAAAAACTTAAGAGAACTCACAAAACAAAATCTACCTCTTGAAAAGTGGAATACTCAAACTATGTCAAAAACCTACATATTTTCAGGAATTATAGATCAAAATTTGAGAGCGTTTTTTCGCTATTAAGACGATTTGGTGCAGATTCATAGAATCATAAGGCACAACTGTTAGAACTTTGAAATAAATAGTAAGAGGCAGTCTTTATGACCTATCCAATGTTTTTTTAATAATTGTTACAGGTTTGCTGATGATATTGAAATGATGACAGGATCCAGACCGGGTCTTTATTGGATGCTGTGTTGGAAATATATTTCACCTTTGGCGATGCTCACCATTCTTGTTGCAAGTTTTTGGGAAATTGCTACTCAGGGTTCTGGGTATTCTGCATGGGCTGCTTCCAAAGGGGAAACTGAATGGCATCAGTGGCCAACTTGGGCTATTTTTGTGATAGTTATACTTTTATCGGTATCAATCTTATGGATTCCTGGAATTGCTATTGCAAGGTAATGAAAAGCGACAACAATGTATTCATACCTTAATAGTCTTTGGAAATTCGAAAACGACATGAGAAAATTATAGAATGCTCATGAGTATCACGATGTCCAAAATGACTTTGAAATACCATAGTTTATGTTCTATGAAATATGCAACTTTTACTGAGACAATTCAAGTATTTCAACGTTATTATTCGTCATTTTGTCATCATTGACAGAATGATAAACACTGACATCTACCAAAACAACAACTGCCAATTGATATCGATGTCAATGTCAAAAACTTGTTCAATATTCAATATCTTATTTGCAAATTTATTTTTTTCTCGAACAATATTCCATGACTATTGTGATTGAGAGATTAAAGATGTAATATCAGAAATTGGTGGAGCATATTGATCGTTGTGTCCAAAGAAAAGGTTGAGTCCTCAAAAACATTTTCACGATTTGTTTTTCAACAAGTGATTGAACATGTTACTGGATTATGTAGTGAAATATGCTAAAGGTTGACCATTTAGGTCTACAGCTTCGTGATGGTTATCTTCTACTCTTTCTTTTTCAGTGTATCATCTTCCTTTGGTCCACATGGCAGATCTTGGTCCTCCAATTTTTCTTTGGTTCTATTATCCGCCATAATATGACTTAAACATCCTAATGTTTTGGATTTCTTCATCTTGACTATTTCTTGCTCCCTGTATAAAATCTTGGATCACCTGTTCCATTCTTCTCAGTACTGCTTCTTCCTTAGGATATTCTTATTCGGTTTATCTCATATCTTCGAATATCTATACCTCACAGAACAGTTCGTACATCAACTGTTTGGTATACGTAACTTGGTCTTCCTAGTCACTTCCATTGAGCTTATAATGGAATTTAAATCTCCGTTTGCCTTGTTTCTCTCATGAACTGTGATTCTAGGTTCTTATACAGATCTTTAATATCTACCATGAGGTGAACGTAGCTTTGAACTAGCTCCAATTCTATATATCCTCTTCCAGCAATTCTCTTTGAATATTTCTCACCGTTACCTTCAAATGTTGCGTAATTAACATGAGAAAACCAATCGTCATTAACTACTAGATTCACAATCTCTTCCATCTCTTCTGCAAGTGCTCTTGAGATTATCTTTAGATGTTGATAGCAACATACATATCTACCTATGCGAGCAGCCGAGTTGTTCATATTTGCAGAAACCTTGTGCTACTTATGCTGGTGTTTGAATATGTTCATATTTTCAAAAAAACCATATAGATCCAACCTAACGCTAGAATGAAACTTTGACGCCATATCTATCCAAATATTTCAGGCTTTGTTTTTATTTCATAACATTCCACTTTATCGCATTTAATCATCAGTTGTTGGAGGTAAAAATGTCATTGCATTCTTCGAACTCCACAAGGAGCTATAGATATATGGATGAAGCTTGATTATGTTGAGGAGATGTCGCGAAATGCCCAGGCGAGAGCGCAAGTGTGGTTCACTGAAAACCGCTTGTGTATGAATGGGGATAAAACTAAAGAGATAGTTTTCAGCCTAAGGTCCAACGAAAGAGACATAGTTTCGTTTTTGGGTCTCTACGTGGACTCGGCGTTAACCTGGTCTGTACATGTAGAGCGTTTAATATCTAAATCGTGTGCAAACATATTTGTCCTCCGTAATTTATCGACATCTGTTTCGGCAGAGGTATTAAGGATCGCTTATTTCGCACTTTTTGAATCCCATTTGAGATATGGCTTGTTAGCTTGGGGTCATTGATCGGGGAGAGGTTGTGTTTTTCGGTTGCAGCGTAGAATCATTCGAGTGATGGCGGGAATTGGTTATCGGGATTCCTGTAGAGATGCCTTCAGACAGCTTCGGATTCTTACATTTCCGGGATTGTTCGTTTATGTATGCCTGTGTTATGCACGAGAAAGCGCACAATCCGCAGTGACAAATGAAAGCTATCATATACATGATACACGATATAAGAAAAACTTTCGATTGAACTTTTATCGACTGAGTATATCACTTAATGGACCGAACTACTGGTCCTGGAAATTTTTTAATCATCTTCCTCCGCAAGTGCGTTCAATGCCTGTGATCAAATTTAAAGTGTTTTTAAGAAATTCATCATTGAAAATGTTTTATATGATCTGAACGATTTTTTTAAGTGTTCGTGTTGATGATGCGTTGTGAATTTGTAAATATTTTGATCGATATTTGATAGTATGTTTTTAGATTGACCTGTGTGAAACTGTCCTGCATATACGACATTGATGTATATTTTTAGTATATGTATGTAATTTTCAGTATCTACACCAATAAACATTATTATTATTATTATGTTTTGTGAAATATACTTGCTATATTTCGAATAATCCTTGTTCCAGATTATTCGGCGTTGTGATAATTGACGATAGTGAAAAGGCCTGGTTTCCGGCTAACGACTTGAAAGATTTCCATGGAATAATGCCCCATGAGCCAACAACTGCTGAACAGCTATTATTCTGTATAAGACCAGACGGCTCAGAGGGCTTTTGTTGTCCAACAGCACCTAACGAAGATGATGACATATGAAGTACTTCCCTTTGATAAATGAAATGAAAACGATTGAAAATCATATCGATATTCATCAACATATCGAAAATTTCACATATCGTGGAGAAATATCATTTTAATCTAGGGGTCGAAATTTTTTTGAAAAATTGATTAATTTTCATTGATAAACCGACTTAATAACGGAATAAGGAGATAAAGCTATGAAATTCCAAACCGAAGGCGACTCTTTATTTGATATATGAATATTTCTACGAATTAGGTTATATTTAAAAATTCAATAGATGTGATAATTCAGACAAAGACAATATTCAATTTACAATGATAAATATTCATTTCAAAGTTTCTTAAGGTTAAGAACATATCATATAACGGACGACAGATTTGTGAATTTATTGAACAAAATTGATGAGAATTAGGATAAAAAAAGATATCAAAAATATGATATTTTTTGTTTTTGGTTATCACCTTTACCCAGTAGAACAATGTGAGAATATTTATTAATATTCTTATGAAAACTGTTCGTTAATTTATCTAGTTCTTCAGATATACTTGTTATGTTTGGTAAGATGATTATGGTTTTCTGCGATATTCAACTAACGTTATTTTTGATTGGATATTGACATTTCAATGAATTGTTGATTATAAAATAATTGTTTTTCTTGAGTGAGGAAGTTCTGAAAATATAACCGTAACAGTCTAAATGATAGTTATATTTAATTCAAAAAGCAAGTTCATAAAAAATATTGAAAACATTTATAGCTGAGTTCGATACAGAATTGAGATAGTTCTGAATGAGTTTTTTGAATGTCTTTTGAAAAAATGACATGGATATTTCCTCAATCACTTTGTGAAATATTATGTTAACTGATAAATTCAAATGAAAACAATTGGCTTAAGTTTCACTGAGTATATTAACAGCTCTTCGTATGTTTCGGGTGGTTAGGTGGTTAGCCCATTATCAAGAATTTCTATGTGATGATACTCAGTGAAAATTAAGCCAAGTGGTTTCAATTTCAATTTATAATCTTGCCGTATTATTTAATATTTTCAAATATCACTCTCAGTGTATTGAAGTTTTGAAATTATTAGGTAAAAGGTTTTTTCTGTGAATATAATCTGTTGAAAATTATTTTAGATGAGCATTTTTGTATAATATAGTGAACTTATATCGGTAATATGTGATATTTAGCACAAACTAGATATTCAGTATGATTTAAATGCATATCTGTAGTGAATCCGGAGAAAATATAACTTGAATATTAAAGACAATAATATTCATAGAATACCGAAATATGTTAGGTGAAGTTAGAAGTTAACTCTGCTAAGCTTTTTTTGAGTGAAATTATCTCTTATCTCAGAATTTGGGACAAAAGGTCCCTCCAAGAACAGTTTTTTTGATGAATTGCATGTCTTTGGAGGATATTACTTTAAACATAAAGAGGCAGTGTATGTTATGAACAATAACGTACAATTTTAGAAAACCTTCATCCAAAATATAATTTCATCGAAAAATTTGATTCTACTCGAGAAAAACTTAATTAATAGATGAATTTTTCAATTATTCTATGATTTTCACAGAAAAATTCAAGCGCGGAAGGCCCACCATACTAATTTACTTAAAAAAATGTTTTTCGGCTAATATTTCTTAATAATTAAATAATTCATGAATGAGTAATACAATAATTGAAATTTGAAAATTTCAGCTTATTCATTGTTCTTCTCTACAAATTTTCAGTAGGTTTTTTGTGACTTGTTTATTTCAGTGTTAGTTAATGGTTTCTATAAAAATTAAGGAAAAATAATTCACTAATTGTAAAAATATTGAAATGATTACCGCCCATTACTGAAAAAAGTCCAGAAAAAAATATTATTTGCCTGAATATTTCTGAATAAATATATATATATATATATATATATATATATATATATATATATATATATATATATATATATATATATATATATAAATTTGAATTAATGAGATTGAATTCTCGCTTAACTCTTGGTGAAACATAATTGAATATTAAAATAAATTAAACTCTTGGCTTAATGTTTCACGATTTATTTAACAATATGTATAGTCAACATGTTTCGAGCGTTAGCTCATTTTCAAGACTTGAAGCTCACAAGAGTCTTCAAGACTTGAAGCTGACAAGACTGAAGCTCATTTTCAGTCTTGAAAATGAGCTAACGCTCGAAACATGTTGACTATACATATTGTTAAATAAATCGTGAAACATTAAGCCAAGAGTTTAATTTATTTTAATATAAATTTGAATGTTTACTGATCTATTGGCTGAACATTGTTTAATATATTAAATAAAAACACTTGGCTTGGTTTCACAAAATTTATAATAAATACTCAACAATCGTTTCGGGGTGTTACCCCATTTTCAAAAGTGGAATTGGGGTGAAAGTTCTTCAACAGTTTAACCAAGCCAAGTGTTTTTATTCAATATATTTGCAATAATATAACTGAGATTGATAAAAAAATCCAGAAAAAAATATTATTTGCCTGAATATTTCTGAATAATATAACTATATAATACTATACATGCATAACTGAGATTGAATTCTTGATTATTATATAATCGTCTGAACTTTTGTATATACCGTAAGCTCATTGTTTTTGGTTGAAAATTATTTGTCTGAAGATTTTCTTCTATAAATAACGCAATTTCTTGAATTTGAGGCTGTATGAGAAGAAATTTTTCGTTACGAATTCCATAATTCGAGGAAATTTGATTCTAGATTTGTTTTTGATAAATTTTACACCTGACATTTCAACATGATAGTGCGTGATAGTGATTTGAGAAAAATCATTTTTAACTGAAGATCTAAATATTTATTTGAAACTCTAATTGCTTTCGCTTTTTCGCTTTTTTAATTTCGCTTTTGCGAAATTTATTAATGTACTGCGTGAATTGTAATTAGTTGTGTTTCACCAGCAGATATCTCTGATAATATTCCGACGAAATTTTTTTGAACAAATTTTTGCATGCCCTTTTTCACTGTTTTCTTGGATATATTTACTGATTTCAATATGTTGACATGTAAAAATCATTTTCTGATATTCGAAAGAATAAACAGTACTGATTTCAAATTTTTTTAAACATCGTTACACTTTCATATCTTCACCTTTTTACTTCCATATCAAAAATTCGTATTTCATTGAACATACGATGAAGTCAATTGTATCGGACAATAATATAAATTAACTTTAAGTCATTTAGAACACATTGAATAAAATAGTTTAGAAATAAATGTATATGGAGAAATATTTCTAACTTTTTTTAGAAGATTTTTTTTGATATTGTTCTTTTAATACTTTTTATTTTAATTTTGTAATAGTTTGTCTTGAATGAATCTGGAAGATAGTTTGAATTTAATAGAACGCTTTTTGAACTTAGTCAAATCAAACACCTGTTAACTGATCACAATTAATTATAAAGTTATGTATAAAAAATGTAAAAAAATGTATATAAACTGTTGTTTGGTGGTATTAAAGTATTGTGAACGTTGAATTTATTTTAGTAATGAATGAGAATATATATATATATATATATATATATATATATATATATATATATATATATATATATATATATATATATATATATATATATATATATATATATATATATATATATATATATATATATATATATATATATATACGGATCATATTATGTTTGAAGAAATATTTTATATGTAAATTTTAGAATCGAAATTACATCACAAAAGTTTTCAACCTCGACTGGGATACAAACCCAGGTCTCTCAGGTTTACGCACTGTTGCTTTAACCAACTAAGCTACTGAGGTCTACACCTCACAATTTCGACTATATCTATTACTCTTTTATTCGTAAGCTAGTTGTCGACGCTCGGGTTGTCGTCTTTCAAACTGCACGAGAGTGAGTGAACACCTTCCCATCCTCCCAGATGTATTTCAATTTTCGTTACTTGAACATGAGATTAAAGTAATGCCAATATTATTCGCACTAACCACGCACGTACGGACCATATTATATATGAAGAAATATTTAATATGTAAATTTTAGAATCGAAATTACATCACAAAAGTTTTCAACCTCGACTGGGATACGAACCCAGGTCTCTCAGGTTTACGCCCAGTTGCTTATATATATATATATATATATATATATATATATATATATATATATATATATATATATATAAGAAAATGAACACTAGAACCTTCATTCGTAAAATTCAAATTAACCAAAAGAATGTTTTAGTAGATATGTGAACGTGTACGATGTGATGTCTCCATTATCCTTCAAGGGGATAAATGTTAGAGAAATATTGAATGCCACACCTGATGGAAGTGCGAGACTTATGTTTCGTTTGACAAGGAACTCCTCAATCGCACCACGTCCATCGAAGTGAGGCAACGATTTCAATCTCCAAGTATCTTCTTGTGACTCCAAGTGAACTACCGTAGAGTAATTAATACTCACAATTCCATCTATAAAAATCAGTAGAAAACATCTCTCAGATTACAGACCCACCAAGCGTCGAACTTTCACATATCTTCTATAACCGTAGGTATCTACTAAATTGCAATGTCTATTTGACAAGTATCATCATATGATGTTTTCAAATGCCGATAGGTTGCGTCAGTAATACGCCCGCGATTGTTCCAGTATTTCAGGAACCTATTCGGCGATATTTTGAGAAAATGAAGTTTTTTTTTGCTTAGGACACTGAATGAAATATTTAAGAAAATGAACACTAGAACATTAATTCGAAAAATTCAAATTAACCGAAAGAATGTTGAAGTAGAGCTAGATATAACATTCTTTCGGTTAATTTTAATTTTTGAATGAATGTTCTATTGTTCATTTTCTCTAATATTTCATTCAGTGCCATAAGCATGAAGAAACTTCATTTCCTATAACTAATTTCCTAATAACTACATTTATATATATATATATATAGTAAATACTGAGACTTTCAATTGAAATATTTCAAATAAAGCTCTCAGGGAACTCTCTACACAAATGTTGTCAACGAGAACGAACCCATCACTTTCGAAAGTGAATATTAAGAGCGTTTCGAAAAATTCATCGATCTTGTTGAATGATAATAGGATACAATTGTTTCATCAATATTATGAATCATCAGTCCATATTTAATATATCAATCAGTAATCGATGACTTTCAAAACGCCCATAGATCCTATACCAAATTGAGGGGAACTTTTCTGTGTGTAATTGATAGAGTCTTGATTGATATACTAAATATGCATTGATAGCATGATAATGATGAAACAATAGTATCAAGATCGATGAATTTTTGACGCTCTTAATATTCTCTCTCGAAAGTGATGGGTTCGTTCTCGTTGACAACGTTTGTGTAGAAAGCTCCCTGAGAGTTTTATTTTGAATATTTCGATTAAGAGTCTCTGTGTTTACTAGTATTTGTGATTTGTGAATCTTGAAACTTGATTCCTGATCTACCAAAACTCTAAATCGAAATTGTTAATGTCAACAGAAGGAAACTATTGAATGTCAAACATTTTTTTCTTGTCATCTTGGTCACAATAAAATCACATCTAAAAATGGCAGATTTCAGTAGTGAGGTCATTTGAAATACTGATTTCCAAAAAAGCTGAATCATAACATGAATTTTTGAAAATTCATTATATGGAAGTTTAATTGACTCATATATTTCGAGTTATTTCCTATGTTTTCAAAATCGTCTAATATTTATGAAACAAGCAATGAAAGAAGACATAATATATTGTTTATAATCATAGTACTCAACATATCACCTATAGTTGATAAAATGTTAAAATTTTCTTAGAAGTGCTTGACGTATCCATCGATGGCCCTTCGAGGGAACGTCTGCCTTGCCTTATTTGTGAAATAATACTGCTGAATAAAAATTAGTCTACACTTAATCAGCCTTCGAGTGCTTTTGCTTCATCCACTTACTGTAAAAAATTTTTTGTTCAACTAAATTTCAATAATTTTTCTCGAGGAAATCTATTATATTTGCGCTTTCATTGTTTTGATCAAATTCTTTTCAGAATCTTCCTTTATCAATTGGTCGATCAGTTCTAGTTCGAAATTTATGTCTTTGATCTGATCTGAAAAATCTTGTTCATTTGTGTTATCAAAAAGTTTGTTCAGTGTTATGAAGTTTGTGTCACTTAGTTCTTGTTTTATACCAGTAAACTGCGTGTTTTCGGCAGATTTTTCACTGCAAGATGCTGCTTGTGAATAGAAACCCTCATCGAAAGAAGCTGATACCTTATCAGATTTAGTTACCATGTTGAAACTTTTTTCACGTTTTGGTCGTCCTCTCTTACGTTTTATCGAAACGTCATACATTGGAGCTACAATTTCTTGATTGAGAAACGCGTCCTCAAAATTTGGTAACAGAATTCTATCTTTAGATTGAAACGTTCCAGTTATTGGCTTCAATTTGTTGTTTTGCACAAAAGAAGAAGGAACTGGTGTTGGAATTGTTTTTTCCATGATACTCCTCCTCCTGTTACCCTTGCGCATGTATCTTTCAGGAATGAATTCTGGAAATTCAGCATCATATTCCTCTGGACAGATTATACCCATCGGATATTCTGGAAACTCTTTGCTTACATACGGTAGTGAGTTCTTGTAATCTTTCTCAAAGAGTGGAATCTTTCTGTCGGGATTTTGGAAGCCCCAGATCTTCGCTGTTACCTCTTGTAACAAACTTGCATAATCATTGAAGTCTCCATATTCAAACGTCTGGGTCGCAACATCTCGAAAAGAATCCTGTGCCTGTTTGGATTCGTTACACATCAATATGGCTGAGATATTCAAAGGAACTTCGTGTTTTGCTACGTTCACAGAGATGAGTAGGAGGCATGAAGGTGATATTGTTGTTGGTGTAACAATGAGGTCTTCGTGGCCATATTTAGTGATGACCATTGCTCTATGATTCCTCAACTTGGTAAAGTATTTGCCATATTGCTCTTTGAATATGGGATTTGGAGTGAATCTGATAGAATATGGTGCTCCATACCACTGGTTTGAGAAACCATACCTGCGGAAAAAAGGAAACTTTCATGTTTGTTGCTTAAGTAAATAAATTTTGAAGAGAAAATTATTTAATACTATATGACTATGCATTGTTGACAATTCTGGAATTTCTATACGTCTCCCCTACTTTTCAGCCACTAATAAGTGTACGTTATAATAATTGATTACGTAGATATATTACATCCATATTTGTGGGAAGCAGGTGCTGCAATAATTAATATATGAGAGGTTTGTTCAAACGAGAAGGTGAATTTTGAATTTTTCGGAGAGCATTTATTTTTTACCAATATTCATTTTGTCTCCTTCAAAGTAATCCCTCTCAGATATAATCCACTTATGCAAGCGCTTCTTCCAATACTCCAAGCAATTTTGAAATGCGCTTTTCGGTATTACCGTCAGTTCGTTCTTCGATTCCGACTTCATCTCATCAATTGGTGCAAAACCTCTCCTTTTCATTGGTATCTTCCGTTTTGGCAATAGAAGAAAATCGCAGGGAGCCAAATCTGTTGAATACGGTGATTGCAGAATGGGTACGGTGTTGCTTTTCGCCAAAAAATCACCATTTTGAGCTACTGCATTACCGTGATGCAGAATCCATGATTTTTTCTCACAATTCCGATCGTTTGAGATGTACTGCTTCACGCAAACGTTGCATAACTTTCTTGTAGTATTCCTTTTTAACCGTACAATCTATTGGCAAGAGCTAATGGTTCACCACGCCGTTTTAATTGAAGAAAACATTGAGCAAATCCTTCATATTTGATCGAACTTGGAGTTTTTTTTTTAGGTGTTGGCTCTTCTGGCAACTACCATTGGGATAACTGGGCTTTGGTTTCAACGTCATAACTCTATACCCACGTTTCGTCAGCAGTTAGGACCTTGTTGAGCAAATCTGAGCGAATTTCGGAATAAACTTCGCATTTCATGTCCAAAACCTCCGAGAAAGTTGCATGGCATGAGCCGATTTATATACCAACATCTTCTGCAACTTCTTGATAGGAAAGTTCCAGACGATTTTTTAAAACCATTTCCTTCACTGTTTCGATGTTTTCTTCGTTGGTGCTAACCTCTTCAGTTAACAAAAACTAGTAATCAAAATGCAAAATAATGTTAACATATGGGAAACGTGTGTGTACCAACACAGCAACAAAGAAATTCCGATAATCGAATGCCCACAGTCCGAGAGAATTGAAAATTTACCCTTTTTTTGAACAGACCAGTTATATATAGAAAGTGAGCAATGTATATCTATGAATTATCAACAAGAGAAGTCACTATGCAATGGGAAATTAAAACTTAGCGATCAGATGCTTATAAAAAAGATTTTAATACATTGAAAGTAAACAATATTATATTGATACCATTTTGCCATTGCGACATGAGGAAAAACATGAAGGTAATTTTCATTCCCTGAATTTGCCGATGGTTTGATGAAATTATTAGCTAATGGAACGTTAAAGATAATTTTATAAATTTCCTACTTTACTTTTCATTCTTGTTAAAACAACGGAGAAAATGTCTGTATATATATATTAATCATCGAATAAAACTCATTTCTTCTTCAAATGTAACAATGTGATAGTTTTGGTATATATCTACTTAATTTTTATTTGAGTTTACCTAATATTGAAATTTTGGAGCAATTCGAAATGATTGGTTTTTAGTATATTCCTACTATTTGAATCATGCAAATGAGTAGATATTATTTAATAACCAACTCTTCTAATATAAAAAATTGACTCAATTGAATTTATAGGCTAAATAATTCAGTTTTTTAATCAGGAAATGAATGGAAATAGCTTTTTACGACAGAAGACTGATTCATAAGAGTATTGTGGAATTTATTACAAAAATTACCTCCTTCATCGGAAGAAAACTAATGAAATGGCATGAACAGATTTTTTATCAAAAATAAGTAAGGTAAAAACAAGGTAAAAATCAACCAAATCACAAAAGTATTGTACCATTATTCATATCGTCATTCTCTTTGGGAGGTTCTCTTATTGACACGCAGGTTTCGTTTAGCTCTTGGTGAAACATTATGTTAAAAACTATAAAATTAAAATTAACACACTTGACCTAAGTATCACTGAATATATTAAAAATTCTACATATGTTTCGGGTTGTTAACCCATTATCAAGAGTATACAGTAATACTGTATACTCTTGATAATGGGTTAGTTACCCGAAACATATGTATAGTTTATAATATATACAGTGAAATTCAAGTCAAGTGTGTTAATATTAATTTTATATGATATTGTTTTGTACTATTAGATTGTTTCAGACTTTTTCGTTCATATCTTCTGTTTTCTGGAAACATTTCGATGAAAATATGAAACGTTTATAAGATATTCATTCACTAAAAATATATTCAATCATACACATTTATCAAAACAACAAACAGATTCGAATATTCATATATAATCAATATCAAATTATGCATTCTTTGTAGCAAAAGAGCTGAATATTAAATTTTTCATTCCATTATATACATATGTCCGTTTTATTCACATTTTCGTTACGAATATTTGAAAAGCAATTTTTATGTATTTGACATGCAATTTACTCATCAACAAATTGGAATTCATTCGTTTCAATTATAATGAAATAGTTCATAACTCGCAACGAAATACTGAAATTTGATAAATTTCAAACAGATGTTGCTACATAAATGCTTTCATGATGTAAATGACATTTGCAGATCAAATTAGTTCCTTAATTACATAACTCAGTTATTCAATGTTATGTTAATTCTTCCCACTGACAAAGTCCTGAAGCCCGAAACTATTCCCTAAATTTCAAGGACATGCGAGTGATTTTAACTAACTTGGAAGGTTTACCTCGCTTGGATATGTACACGATGGCTGTGCTTGAACATATTTGCATATGTTAGATCCATGTCCATGTCAATCACGTATCCAAATATCTCACTCATGTAGTTCACGGTGATTTCATATCGCTGAAAATAGATTTATTATGAAATAATTTTGCGAAAATTTAACAATCAAATCGGAATGCTTATAAAGACTATATGCATGTTATAATAAATTTTACAAAACTTTACAAAATAAATTATTAAAAATTTCTTCATCCAATAATTATTTTGAAAATTTATAAGAGAATACGAAGAGATTCCTCTGATGGAATCGTTTTAGTTGCACAAACTTGAAGATGCATTGAATGAACGAGAGCCCCCTGCAAATGGTAAGCGCCTATTCATAGTTTCCGCATGAATTGTTCGGATTGGGAGATTCGATAGTCAATTCGACTTAGAAGAGACTTTCATCCTTTGTAGAACCTTCGAACCATTAATTCGAATGATTTCGATTGATTCATAGAAAAAGTTATTATAATAGCCTGTATATCGCGGCAGTTGTTGGCTCGCTTGATGGATTCATCGAAACAGCGGAGTATACCGATAACTCTTCCATTAGTTTTCAAAATTTATCTTGTGAGATAACGCAGTTTCTCACCTTATCACATTCACTGAAACGTTAGACTTGGTCAGCTTATTTGAGAGTAATTCTCTTGGGAAAGAAAAATGAAATTTTATCGATAAGGTGTACATTCAAGAATGGAAGACCAGCCAAGAACAAAGAAAAAATTTACAGGAAATGTATGAACACAATAAAAAATTACAAAACAAATACAGAAATACAGAAAAATCTGACGATACAAAAATATATGGCAAAGAAACTCTAGAAATTACAAGACTCGCTCACTGCACTACGTAATTCTTTCTCCTCATTTGGATATTCATTTAAATGAGGAAAAAGCATTGAATAGTGAAAAACTAAGTTATAAAGACAAACTTCAAAACAAGAAGATCATATTACAAAAGGACAGACGGTTATCATACTTATACTAATAGAAAAATAAGCAGAATTATAAATCGGATTTTAAGGAGAATGATACAAGCATTAATATAGGTTGAAAATATAAGCGTTTATTGAATTTTCAAAGTGGTTTGCAGTGGCAAAATACATCGGAGCAGCATCTTGACAGCCTTCTGTCTCTTACCTTACAACACCTTGTCTTCCTTTCAGGGGATAGATGAATAATTATTATGATAAAATTGAATATAAACTAAAATTCAAACACTTGAACTTTTGATTTACACTTTATTGACAACAAAGCATGACGCGTTTCGTCGTTACAAACGACTTCTTCAGATGCTATATTTGTCAATAAAGTGTGAATCTAAAGTTCAAGTGTTTGAATTTTAGTTTATATTCAGTTATAATGGATTTACATCCAGTAAACGCCAATACTATCAAATAATGATAAAATCATAGATAATTTGGTTTTTGATGTTGTGTTTCGTTTAGCTGAAATGATATTTATACAGTGAAGGAAAATATCATAATACCTCTATATGAATGAACCATATCATTTTATTGTCGATATTTTGGTTCAATGAACCTATATAGCAATAGTTATAACGCTGTTGGTTAAAATTTTTATCTGCAACTCTTTGTGCGTGTTGTATATTATGTTTTTCAATTCCACCAGCGTTCTTCACAAAATTACAAAAAAACTACGAAAATATATGTGAAGCAAGACAAAAATTTACGTCAGTGGCATTCTCAACCTGAAATTATATTGCATTTTAATCACTTAAGATTACAACATTTTCGCTTTTTTGTTGAGAAATTGTCTGATAGCAAAAGTTTCAATTTCAGAATTAAAAACAAGAATTCAATTGAATTCTATAATTAAATAACTAATGTAGGGAGAATTCAATAATAACCTTGAATCTCTCTGAAGTTGGATATTGCAGAGAATTGCACACACCTTTCTGCAATTAATGAATGGTTATGTGACAATAGGTTATTCCTTAATGTGCAAAAATCTAACTTCATAATTTTGGATATAAGCAAAACCCTTAAAACCTATAAAAATAATGATTCAACTATAAAGATTAATGCACAAACATTAGAAGAAAAGAAACGGTAAATTATTTATGCATTATGTTAGACAAAAATTGAGTTTCAATGATCATGCTGATTTCATATCATCTGAAATCTCTGAAAAAAACAATTTTTTGAAGATAACAGGGAAAAATCTGTTTACATAAGTTAAATTATTGTTGTTCAAATTAATAATAATGCCACATTTCGAATATTGCTCCACTTTGTTATATGGTTTGACTAAAATAACAATTGGCTTGATTGAACTTCAGGTCTAAACCGACATGAAAATTTTAATGTCTTGCAATCAACATCCGTTCCGAATTTGTAAACTTCATCTCAATCTCTAATCTTCACTATTCCCGAAATTTTTTGCGTCATGAAAACTTACCGTTGGTATAACAGGTCCGTAAATTTTAGGTATAAAAACCGTAGCTCCGCTTCTCTCAACCATCGGCTGTAAATCTATCCAGTGGTTTTTGCTTCTAACGTGGCGGCAGACGATGCCAAATCGGCCGCATACACATAACGAAGCGCCGTAGTTGCTGACGAAGAAAATCCAATAGCCAGTATTCAGGACAGACGCTGATGGAAATATCTGATCAAACACGTCGAAAATCTGAAATGCGATAGTTTATTCGATGCAGAATTTGAATATTTAGACTATATATAAATATTTGGAAAAGATTCAATATTTTCAGCAATAACAGGCTAAATTCAACGTAAAAACTTTCAGTTTTCCATTTTTTAAAATTTAATTATGTTGGCGTTTACTTGATGATGGTTCGTATGACAGATTGATGACAGACAAGCTTTCAATATATGAGTTTGCAATAGCTATGTCAAATGAACGATATTTAATAGAAGTATAGAAGAGGTGTAAGCAAAATCATTGTTTTAATGTCGTTATGAAGTGATTTTGAAAATATGTATATAATTCAATGAAATATTATTAAGAATAGAATGAAATAAAACTCTGAATGAAATTATAGAAAAATTTTGTATTGATATATGTGAATAATTATTATCAGAATCTTATCAAAGCCTCTGTACCATAATAGCTTTTAGCCAGTATAAAACACTTTCTGTTTGAAAAAATTAGATGAACCTTTCTCCAAATATACATTTCGATATGTTTTGCAAGTTTTATATCAAGAATTGTAAATATTCGTGATGAAATATTATCAATATTTAATAGTGTTGGTGTTTACTTGATTTATATCTCTAATAATTGAAGATAAATTTAAATTCAAACACATGAACTTATGATTTACACTCTATTGACTATATACCATGACGCGTTTCGTCGTTACAACCGACTTCAGTCGTTTGTAACAACGCGTTATAGCATGACGAAACGCGTCATGCCATGTAGTCAATGAAGTGTAAATCATGAGTTCAAGTGTTTGAATTCAAGTTTATAGTCAACCTTTATTTTTGTTGACGTTTCGTTGTATATCAAATATGGAACATTTCGAAAAATTTCACTTCTATTCCGAACAATGAATTTATGGAAGCAGTTAAATTTTTTTTAGGTACAAATTTTATTCAATGTAAAAATGAATTTTATCAACAAATTGATAGTGTCGCCATGGAAAGTCCATCATGAAGTGTTATTGCTCAATTAGTTATGGAATTTTCAGAAGAAAATGTAATGAAATATTTGGAAGGAAATATTTTATTATATAAAAGATATGTTGATGATTGTTTGATAAGAGCAGATGAAGATCATACTAATACTATACTAGAACGTTTCAATTAATTTCATGATAAATTATAATTCACACTTGACGAAGAAAAAGATGAGAAATTAAATTTTCTTGATATAGCAATTATGAGGGAAGGTGCAAAATATTAACAAGATGGCGTAAAAAAGAGATGAGTTATTAACGAAGAGTAAATTGTATGAGTAATCATTACTATTCCCACAAAAAAGGAATATAATTAGTTTTGTAGATAGATCACTGAAATTAATATCATTATGTCTACTGCATGAAATACTTGAAGAAGTTCTTACACTTCCCATGAAAAATAAAAAATAATTTATAAAACAATTCCCTAATAAAACAATTGTCAAACTGAATTACACATATATTAAGAAGAATACTGCATGACGTACGTTTCGATGAGATTCACCTTTTTCAAATGCTACGTGCAAACTAATGACAATTTGTCGAATAAATACAATATTATGTAAACTTAAATTATGAATACAGAGAAAACAGGTAGATAACAAGTAGAAGGGATCAATTCATACTGAACTACTATATAGGAAACTAAGTAATTTTGAAAAGATTGAGAAGGGGACTTGAGGTATGATCGATTTGGCTGTTCAAAAGGTTGCCAGAATATTTGTATTTATTAATTTGAAGTGATTCTAACAAATTAAGCTTCATTCCCTTGTTTGCGGTATTCAAAATTTCAAAATCTGTATTGAATATATGACCTTCATCCATCAAATGATTTGCATAATGTGAATCTGTCTTCTGATTATCAAAGCTACGTTTATGTTCAGAAATTCTTATTTTAAAACTTCTAAACGTTCTACCAATATAAACACAACAACCACAGTTAATTTTATATACTCCTGATTTTTTATTTTTGTTGACCTTAGATTTGTTATTTTTGATATGTTTTCCTGAGTTATTTCCAGTACGGTAAGCAATGTTGATGTCATACTTAAAAAGAAGAGATTTGAGTTTTTCACTGGACCAGTGGCGGATTTACAAATTTGCCGCTAGTAGGCCATTCAATTTTTGCCGCGCCTACTGACTTTTGAAATTCAATACGTTAGTTTAATCCCGTTATTAGTATGATTGTGAACTTAATGATATTTCTGTCAGTTACTAGATTATTTTTGCAACCCGCTATGTACTGAAGAGTTCAATGTTGACCTAACAAGTTTATTCGATAGGCAAAACAAAAAACCTCCGACTTTGAAGCGTAAAACCTCTGTAACTTTTAAACGGCTCAATCGATTTTCATCAAACATGTCTAAGAACACTCGCCTGTTAAACACCTGTAATACAAAAAAAAAACTAAATTGAAATCGGTTCATTCGTTCGGATGCTATGATGCCACAGACAGACAGACAGACAAACAAGAAATTAAAAAAAATCTAATTCTACTCAGTTACTCATCTTAAGCCATCCTAGTAAATTTTTTTACGAATATCTTTAATGTACAGACTATTTTAGGTTTACGATTTTATTATAGTATAGATTGTGTACACGTATAATTATAAAAAAAAAATCTGTAAAAAAAAAAATTGCTAAATTTGCCGCCCATCTAAATCTGCCGCCGTAGTCCCCGGCCTACTTGGCCTATTGGTAAATCCGCCACTGCACTGGGCTTACCGATGTATGTAAGACTATTATAGTTCATATTGTTTTTGACTAGGGGATAAACCAAACCAATCGCCTTTTTGAAGTTTTTCTTTAATATCATATCATCTATTATTTCAGGATTATAATTAGGTATTATTCACGGCTATTTGCCCGATAAAATTTCTCTCGGTGTTGAAATTGGTTCTAGAAAGAGGAATATCTACTAATCGATGTATCAAACTATTGAAAGCTGCCATTTTGTGTTGAAATGGATGCATGGAAGTATTATGCATAATACTATCTGTATGTGATGGTTTATGGAAAATTGAAAAACTATGTTTGTTATCCAGTTTCATTATCTTAAGATCTAAAAAATTATTAGAGTTTTCTTTCTCAAGTTCCAAAGGAATGTAATTTTAGGGTGTAACGAATTAATGAATGTTAATTCGTTAATTAATGAATGTGAATCTCATCGAAACGTACGTCATGCAGTATTCATTTTAATATATGTATAAATCAGTTTAACGATTGTTTTATTATGTTTATCGATTTACATCAAGTATCGGCCTCATTAATTATTAATAATTACCTATAAAATGTGATCATCAAATCATGAAAAACAGAATTCATAAATTAGATAATACTTTACAGACCACAAAAAGTAGATCCAACAAAAATAATTACATTCCCCTACCATGTACTCCAATATTAAGTACAAACATTGCGAGAATTTTAAAACCTTATTGAAAAGTGATGATGATAAACTGTTTATCATCAACATCTGATGAAGCCACTGTCTTGACGCAACAATATTGTCATGTTTTGAATTAATTATAGTGAAAATCAGAAAACAACTTAGTTTTATTTAAATTATGTATTTAGATTTTCGATCTTATCAACTCATATTTTGCAGATGTTCATTGTAACTCTAGTCAAGTTGATTGACCTTATTTTCCATTTTTTTTTGTGAATTCACTGCTGAAAAAATGGTGGTGACATGTGATCAGCGAACTTTCTGTATATTCAGTTATTCCTTATACGTTTCGTTGGTAGAAACCTTACATGATATCGAAAATAAAGCACTCAAAATTTTCATAAAAATTTTCGAGATTATTGATTGCTTATATTACAAAATCTTCCGGTGACTTTTCAAATTAACTGAAACGGATTTTTTATAACACAGGTCTACAACGACTTTCGTGCCGGGGATATTAGACCTGATTTTAAATATGTCCTATATCACGATATCAAAAATGTTACCGGTTTTTTTCTATCAGCTCTAGTTTCCAAAATAAAGAAAAATACACTTTTCACGAAAAAAATTTTTTTATTGGCATTTAACTTCAAGAAATCGCCTTTTGAGTGATTTTCTTGAGTGAAACTGACATCGACAATCTCGCATAATACCCCAGCCATCATATGAGTGTTCCACCTTCCTCAGTATCTTTTCTCCATAGTCTTTATATCTTGGTGGAAATGTTCTCCTTGCTCTTCGCTCACAACTCGTAAAATGTGTTGGAAGTCATCTATTTGACTATTGATATAGTGTAATTTATACCCATATTACACCTTGAATCTTCAAAACGAACTAGCATTTCTTCTACTAATTCTATATAGTTGTCAGCTTTATTATTTTCAAAGAAATTTTGTGCAACTGCTACAAATTATTTCCGCGCAAGTCTTTCCAGATCATTCATGAATTCTCAAAATTGTAGTGTTTTTCATTATTTAACTGACGTATTCCAGGTCCGTCAAAGATATCTGCTTTCAGTTTTTCAGTACTTAAACTAGGATTTTATATTTTTCCGCAGTATTCAAAGACATCATCTACTTGACAAGAAGTAGGTATTTCAGCTTGATCCTCCCAAGGTTTCGACAATACCCGTTGAAAAGCCGGTATTGGAACATGTTCTGAATGAGGAATTGGCCTTTCTGTTGAAGAAATATTAGCGTATTTCCATTCATGGCGATTGTGTTTGTTGATGCCCACTATATTAGTCATAAAAAAGTAACAGTTGTCATAATGATTTTTTCGTTTTCGCCATATCATAGGCACTCCAAACTTCAAAGACTTACGTGTCCCTTTCCCCCATTGTCGCAAATGTTCAATGCATATTTAACATACATTATGAAGCGCCCACACTGTTTCTTGATGTCGATTTTCAATAGCGAAGTAAGCAGAATACAAACGATTGACAGTGTTTGTAATCGATCTACACTGATTTTTCAGTATATATTCACCACAAACATATCAAAACATATTAGGATGGTTAATACAGCATCTGATCGAGTAAGCCATAAGGACATAGTAATATAAACTTTATCCATGTAATCGTAATAATGACTAATTACGGAAGAGACCGGTAAACATTTTAAATAAGATTAGTAGAAACTCTAGAGCTGATAAGTTGAAATGACATATGTCAATATATTGTACATTACCTACTTTATCGACCATAGGCACAAACAAAGCAGCACCAAGAAAAAAAATTTTTTTTGTAGGCCTGTGTAATTGATTACTTCAGAAATGATGGTTACATTCAAATTTCAATGTTGTTGATTCCAAAAGTCTGAAAGAAAATATCTGATTGTTCTGCATAACCTCATTGTCTATATACCACAGAAAATAATGACAAAATATTTCAACACACAGATCGAATGTCTTCATCTCAAATTATTTCAGTTCCTCTGGCAGCATATACCTTTCATGATGGTCCAGTGACAAGATTGTGCTCTGAACTACTATACCAAAACCACATCAGTCTTGTTAGTCCTTTTCTTCTATCCCTTACGCTTTACACTGATTATAAACAATTCCTTTCTGGGTAAATGCCCTCACAAAAGTGACGTAGCGTGAAGGATGAGAGGTGTGTTCTCTGGGCTTTACAATATGTACGGAATTTTGCCGGGACCATAGAATTTCATCTCTGATACGTTATTATCATGTAGATTGTGATAATTACGGAATAATCCGGTGAGGTGGAGGTATTCAGTAATTTATTTCAATAGTTATTCAGAATTTCTCTGAAACCTTCATTAACTTTTCAATAAGGGTTCAGGTATTTAGCAATTTGTTCCATGGGTTATTAAGAATTCCTACGAAAAATAATTCGGTTTCAGTACTGACGAACTATAAAAATAATATTTATTAAATTAAATTAAACTCTTGGCTTAATGTTTCACGATTATATTGAACAATACCAATTTGTCAACATGTTTCGAGCTCGAACCATGTCGACAAATTCATATTGTTAAATATAATCGTGAAACATTAAGCCAAGAGTTTAATTTAATTTAATATTTAATTATGTTTCATCAAGAGTTAAGTGAGAATTCAATCTCAGTCAAAATAATATTTATTTATTTTTATTCAATAGTGTTAGCGTTTACTTGATGTAACTCCATTATAATCAAATATAAACTTAAAATCAAACACTTGAACTTATGATTTACACTTTATTCACTACATAGCATGACGCGTTTCTTCGTTACAAACGACTTCTTCAGATGCTTACAGAATAATAAGAACTTGTTGGGTTGTGTTTGAAATTAAAGTGTTTGAATTTAAGTTTATATTCTAAAATTTATTTAGAAATAGTCATCAAAAATCATATATACATTTAGGTTCAAAATATATAATTTACGATTATATGTTCAAGTTGAACTTAGTTAATTTACGCTTGAATACCTTGAGGTCACTAACTGTTTTCATGGAGCTAGGCAATTCATTAAAGACGTTGAATCCTTCATCAAATATACTATTTCTGGATTTAGAAAACTTACAAACTTGCATGTAGAAATTGTCAGCATTTCTTGTATTATAACCGTGCACGTCACTGACACATGTTACTTTTTTTATTACTCTATATGGGAACAATTTGTTTTCAATTTTGAATATAAATATTAATGTGAAAAACTCTACATATGTTTCGGGTGGTTAACCCATTATCAAAAGTGTACAGTGTTACTCAATTGTATACTCTTGAAATGGGTTAACCACCCAAAGCATATGTAGAGTTCTTAATATATTTAGTGAAACTTAAAACAAGCTTGTTAATTTTAATTTATTGTTTCTAAAGTTTTATATACTATGTGCTGCCTAATATTCAAACAACTTCCTAAGTGTTTCTTACATTACTGATAAGGTGTGTATCTATTGCACTTCTAAATAAGCCAAAATGCTATATTTTGCAGCTTTTGCAACTTTTGAATATCATTTTAGGGCAAGGTGTATAATACAGTTGAACAAAAGTTTATATGTGTTAATATTATCGACTTATACAATGAAGACTTTATAAAAACACCAACAATTACTTATTCTAGCTGAAAAATAAACATTTCTTCAAATTTTATTCATAACGTGCCTGAAATGATTTTTAAAACTCAAATTTTCATCGATAATAACACCCAAATGGTAAAACAAAGGTACCTTCTTAACTTCGATTTGTATATCACACTCCTATATAGATAAATTTGCTTTATTTCCGACAAGATTCATCGGTATTTAATGAAGAACTGTTATCACATAATCATGTATGCAAACTATCAATGTTGAAACTATCAATAGCTATTCAATTATACAATTAATATCAATTGGAAACAATTGATATTAATTTGAAACTTGAATTGAAACTTTGAGGGTGCAAAAAATACACATCATCTTCTGCACTAAGTTTGTTATTATATCAATATGTGTTCAATATTATTACCTTAATTTCTCCAAAATGTCCCATATCATTACAAATTTCCAAAGTAGCATCAAGAGATTCAACAACAAGTCGAATAATATCAACACGACTCCAATTCACATTCAAATTTGAACTGATCTGGCGGTAATTATGATAATTCATGTTAATATGTACAAGACTAAATTTGTTCTGAACTATTTTACTAAAGGGGCAACTATGGAAGAGAATCGATAATTCTAAGAACAATGGTGTATAATGTTTTGGTAGTAATCGCGAGTGCATTTGATAAAGATAGATTTATTAGACGTTTAACAAATTAGTTTACATTAACATATACCTATAAAATGATTATTGACATTTTCTTTATGTTCAAGATAAAGACATTCGTATGCAATCGTTATTGATTTTGCAATGCAGATCACTTCTCTGAGAGCTGGATTTAAATATTTCAGACTAGGAATCTGTTGAAAATTCGATATTCATAGATTCACATAGAAATATTCACGTAAAACAGAAGTCACCTACTTTCCTATTCATTGTGAATTTATGGACTTATCTGAACATTTTTGTTATTCAGCAACGAACCAAAAGTATCTGTAAAGCAGGAAACAAATTCTTCATTCGAATATGTTCCATACTTCATAAAGTTCTTTGTGTTTGCTGTTTGATATAAAAGAAGTCAATTATTAGTATCAGACTTCTGTCGTCTATAAATTTGAAAACAAATTCTGAAATATACGGTTATGTCTGCAACAAACTCGAAAATATGTTAGTTCACTTGAAAACGACGAATTGAATTATTAACCATGTAAAGTCGTGTGATATTCAAATTTATGAAACTTCTTGAAGTTAAAATTCGACTTTGTTTCAGGTTATATCATATTTACACTACTTCAATTAATAATAAATAGAATTTTACAGTTGTTTCAGTCATAATTCTTGATTTCTGAGCTATTATTTCAAATTAATAGACAATGGATGTCCAAAATACAACAGCTCAACCTGAAATTGTTTTAAAAACAATAAATTGAAATTAACACACTTGGCTTAAGTATCACTAAATATATTAAAAACTCTATATGTATATGTTTCGGGTGGTTAACCCATTATCAAAAATATACAAAGTTATTAAATTTGAAAATGTACAACTTTCACTTATATATCCTAGACCACAGAATTTTGAAATTAGTAACATTGAAACATAAATATAGTGGTTTTAAAATATTCAGTGAAACTTAAGTCAAGTGTGTTAATTTTAGTTTATTGTTTTTAACATAAGGTTTCACCAAGAGATAAGCGAAACCTCCGTGTCATTTATTGAAATTGTTTTGTTTGGAAATAGAATGAAGAAAGGATATTTTCTGGAGAATACCAATCATACATTAGCAAAATTTGATTCACTCGTTAATAGACCACATACTATTGAACAATCACGTTCTCCGCATCGTTTGATATCATACTCCATCGTCACTAAGGCGGCTTTTGTCCGATGCAGAACCTTAACGTACAGTTTACAAACAGAATGCGTTATCTTGCATGTTACTATATCAATTCGGAGAGCTCGAGCAGTTTACAGAAAATTATCGGCTATTGAAAAACACACACACACATATATGATGATATATATACCATTTTCTATATACAGTAATAAATTGCAGTATTTTGAATACCTAAGGATCAGGCAAGACAACAAAGTAATCAAAATACAACGATAAAACAAATTGATGTATCTAGGAGTGACACTGGATTGCCATTTGCGGTGGGACGAGCACGTTAATAAACGTAAATAAACTTAAAGTTGTGCAGAAAAGAATTTTGAAAATTATGTATAATAAAAACCTGCAATACTCAGAGAGAGTGGAATACTAGATATCAGACAAATTTATATGTACAGTTGTTTGATATATACTTACCATCATAAAGAAATACTCCAGGATATCAAGCACACTGATCTTACACGTAGCAGGGTTGCATCAGCTTCATTAACTCCATTTTTTAAAAAAGCGACTACACAAAGACAGTTACTTACCTTAGCATAAAATTATACAAATCATTGCCAGAATTTCATAAATTGTACCTAAGGAATATAAATTCGATAAGCCTCATCAGAAAGAAATTTAATATTTGAGCTCTATTGATAGAACGGCGGTTTATGATTTTTTTGTTCTATAAGAAGAAAATAATTTGAGTTTTGTTAGTTTTCAAGTGAATTTTATAAATCATTGTTTAAATCAAGTTTGAATTCAGTTTAAGTTAAATTGATTGAACTCGTCTGAGGAACCAGCTTACACGTATCCATTTTGGACATACTAAACTTTTTTCTCAAAAATGATGAGTGATTTGTACATTTTAGAAAGCAAATATTGTAATTGTGTAACCTTTTAACTGAATAAAGATTATTATTATTATTATTATTATTATATATATATATATATATATATATATATATATATATATATATATATATATAAGGAAATAAAACTTTTGTGCTTATGGCACTGAATGAAATATTTAAGAGAATGAACACTCGAACATTCATTTTAAAAATTCAAATTAACCAAGAGAATGTTATAGTAGAGCTAGATATACGAACGTGTACGATGTGATATCTCCATCATCCTTTAAGGGATAAATGTTAGAGAAATATTGAAATCGATGCCACACCTGATGGAAGTGCGAGATATATGTTTCGTTCTGCAAGGAACTCGTCAGTCGCACCACGTCCATCGAAGTGAGGCAACGGTCTCAACCCCCAAGCAGCTTCTTGTGACTCCAAGTGGAAGACCGTAGAGTAATGAATACTCCACAATTAAATCTATAGGAATCAGTAGAAAACACCTCTCAGATTACAGACACACCAAGCATCGAAACTTCACATATCTTCTATACTAAATTGCAATGTCTATTTGACAAATATCATCATACGATGTTTTCAAATGTCGATAGGTTGTGTTAGTAGTACAATTTTATTTTAGGCCCCTGAAATACGGGAAAAAACACAGTATATATATGGCAATAAAACGCCACGCTTTGAATCGTTCTAAATTGAGATTGCTGTTTATATTTCAAGAAAATGTTGGACTGTAAGTGGAAAATTAATTAAATAAACGGTACGAATGAATATAGTTTTAGAATCATTTTCGTACCAAACAAATCGAGGTATGTACGCAATGTTTATGGATTCAACACTGCAATGTAAACAATGACTTCGTTTTCAAAACATCTATGGAGATATTGATAAGAATGCCAAACCATTGGTTGTTTCTTCACGTGTACTACCAAAATTTCTACGATTATTGAATTGTAGAGACTTTTTGAATGCGATTCTTAATATTTTTCGACTGCTATCACAATTTTTTCGCACGTTATCGTTTTTTATATGAATATACTGAAGCAGAGAAATATATAAAAGTCTTTTCAACGTTGATTGAATATTCGCGGATCTCTTGATGAAACATTGTTTGAAATATTGTTCCCCAAAGTTATATCAATTATGTACTTGACAAGTATTTAGGGGTATTGACCCATTTGAAAAGCTTGACAGAGTTTGAATAGTCTGAAGTCTTTTTATTATTTCCCCTTTTATTATTTTCCTTGTTACGGTGTGTTATAGATATGTTACACTTAGTTTTAAATTTTTAAACCGTTCAAATGATACAGAACATCTTTCAAATCATATATGAAAATAGAGCTCAAAAAGAAATTTATCATTTTATACTTAATATCCAACAAGATTAAACTTGACAGTATCATGAAAAACATTCTATAACTGCAAATAATTTATCATTTTTTCATTATATCATGTTTTCTTCAGTTAAATTGAGTGTATAGGTACGTATTGAAGTCTATATTCATTTCCATTACAGTCTGTTATATTTTAAGTGTTTGGTACTCTTGATGTCTTAGAAATGCACTAAATGATTGGAGAGGAGTGAAAGAAATATTTTTTTCAAGCATTCAATTATTGCTTAACTGGTACAAATTTTTATTTCTCACATTTTATTTTGATTATAAACTATTGTTACATCTTATGTCTTTTCAATTCTTTATAATGTCTTAGTTACTCGAAATATGTGTCGATTGAAATGAACAATTTTGTTGATTTCACTGAAGAGTTTTGAGTCATATAGTCTTACCTTCTAATAATACTAGATGTGAAAGGATTCTATCTACTTTGGAAATATAGTGAAAAGTTTAACAAAGAACTGTTAATATACGTATATTGCTTGAGAAAATATTATACACACCTTTGAGCTCGTGAACTGATCCAAATCGTTGTTACATACATTGAATGCAGCATCCAAACTTTCGACAACAATGTTGTGCAACCTTTCGTTTTGTGAAGAAAGCAGAGGTGGACTAAGATTCATTCTGAAGCAGATAAACAACTCGCATCAAGTAAAATTTAACTGCACTCGTAGGTAATCTACTACTACAACTGCCTTTGTTATCCTGAAGAATTCTATGGCTAGTGAGTCAATATGAATGCGACGAATAATGTTTATGAATTTCTCGTCTTATCTGAATGTGCTACTATTGGCAACGCTAATAATAATATTTCAATTAACGATGTTATATTTCAGGTACCTGTTCAATGTTATAATATTGTGGATTGAAATAAGGTAGTTTTATAATGAATTAAAATTAAAATTGATAAAAATCTATCCATGCAGAGATAGAAATTATTCAACAGCAGTATTCAGAGTACCTTGAAATGAACTTTTAACACATATTAACTAGAATTCATGTTTGTTACGACAGTTGTTCCAATAACATTCAATAAGAATAGACATACAGTATTTACGATAAAAAGAAACAAAAATTGAGGCTTTCATTTCTCGCAAGATTTTTGATCTTCACTGAAATAATTTTTTTTTTATTTTTACCTACCATTTTTATTTTTGTTTTTCCATGAATGAGACAGTTTGAGACTGTTCTCTGAGGGGCAGCCCATGTTACAAGTGTTAATTACAAATTAATAATTGTGCTTACATTGTCTAACTGTATGCGAAATCAAAACAAGATGAATCGAACATATTATACAATAGCAAAAACACTTTTTAACTGAAAGCAACAAGTGGAAGTGAAAACAAAATATATTTGTTAATGTTTTCTCACTTCATGAAAATTATTAGTTTTTTCACTCAATAACAAAATATTATCTTTTATGCTCATCAACATTCATCAATTCAACGAATTCTACTGCTCCAATAATTTTAATCAATGGCCTTCCCATCCCTTCAAACTCAATAATAAAAGGGTGTCATATAATACCAAATTTTACAATTAATGTTTAGTACACTTAAATTTAAGGCAACGTATCCTTAATCTAGGGTTTCATATTTTAAACTCTTGATGATGAGTGAGCAGTCCGAAACATACATATGTGGTTTGAAAGTGTTATTCAATGAAGATTTTTCACTATTTTGTCAGACTTATATTGCCTTCGATGAAACAAAACTATGATTGAATGAAACATTAATTGACAAAATGCACTGAAAAACCTGAAAAAATTAATAATTGGTGATGGATGAAACAGAAAAAAAAATGAAAGTGAAAATGAATGCAATGAAATAGAATAAAATGATTTGCAAATAAAATAAAATCAAAATGATGAATGAAATAACTGAATCAAATCTCATCCTTTAAAAAGAAACGGAGGGTTCAATGAAAAATTGAATCCAAACGAAAGTGAAAACTGAAACCGAAAGTTTAATGAAAAAAATAGTGGATATATGTGTAGAATGAAATCCAGAATGTGGAGTGCAAATAGACTTCGCAAAATTCAATATGAAAAACGTTATTTTCGGGAAGGAAGTCACAATTTAGACGATTTGAATGAGTATTTTCATTTTATAAATATAAATACGAGGCTTGTCCAACAGAAAAAATGAATTTCAAGTTTTTTTGAAAAGTTTATTTTATTCATCAATATCCATTTGGTCCCCTTAAAAGTAATCCCCTCAGATATAATGCACTTATACTAGCGCTTATTCCAATCCTCAATTTTTTGTTCTCCGATTCCGACTTTATCTCATCAGTTGTAGCAAAACGCTTTTCCCCCATTGATCTCTTCAGTTTTGGGAATAGAAAAAATCGCAGGGAGCCCTATCTGGCGAATACGGTGATTGATGTGCGATTACTGTGTTGTTTCTGGCCAAAAATCACGAACAAGCGTTGATGTGCGAGCTGGTGCATTATCGTGATGCAGAATCCATGAATGGTTTCTGCACAATTCCTATCGTTTGAGCCGTATTGCTTCACGCAAAAGTTGTATTGTTTGACTGAGTAACCGTACGACCTGTTGGCAAGAACTCATGGTGCACCACGCCGTTGTAATCGAATAAAACAGTGAGCAAAACCTTCATATTTGATCGAACTTCGCGTGGATTTTTCGATCTTGGCACTTCTAGCCGCTACCATTGGTATGATTGGTGCTTGGTTTCGACGTCATAACTCTATACCCACGTTTATTCACCAATTATGACCTTCTTGAGCCAATCTGGATCGTCGTTGACGTCATTTTATAACTCCTGAGCGATACTAATGCGACGTTGCTTCTGCTTAAAATTTAGCAAATTCGGAACGAACTTCGCTGCCATTACGTTTCATGCCACACATCCGAGAAAATTGCATGTTATGATCCTCTGCAACTTCTCTCATAGTTATTCGACGATTTTGTAAAACCGTTTTTCTGTTTCGATATTTTCTTCGCTTGTCTGCAACACTTAACACTTTTGAACACTGTTTTGAGACAAAAAACACTCGCCGAATGCCACAGTCAATATTTTGACTGCGTTGGAGCACTTTATTCCATTTTTGACGCAAAATTCAACACAGATTCTCTGATCCATTTTTTTTCAGAATTAAGAAATCGAAGAATTCACAAAAACATGACTAACTTCTTCAGTTTTCAAAAACAAACTACTAATACAAAATGGCTGATAATTTCAACAGATGAAAAACGTATGTCTACCAACATAACGAAAAAAAAATTCGATTATCGAATGTGCATAGCTCACGAGAATTCAAGTTCACTTTTTCTTTCGAACAGACCTCGTAAATTGAAACTTATTATACATTTCGTCCGTTTCTGGTCTAATTTTTTGATGGCATTCTTTTGCAACGACTAATTGAACTGAAACTTATACCGCATAATATTGAGAGATTTATAAAGAGAGGTTTTATGTTGGAGCAATTATCAAAAACTTCGTTAGTTAATTAAATAAAAAAATACATTGCGCTATAAAGAATTAAATGAACTGTAATTTTTTTCAACTTGGCATGAAGACAAACGGGACGGAGAAAACATGGTAAATATCCAACTTTCTTGAAAGGGTAAAACGGTTGATGACTCTTCACCCTTGTGAAGGTTTTCCACAAAAATATACGGCATTCGCAAAAAAACTGTCCAACTGCGTAGACAAATGGATTGACGTCAAGAACGTCTAACTGAATGTTATTGTTATTCGGAACAGAAATTGATGGTATTGGAAGATACATATTTCCTAGTATAAAAATAGTTTCTGAAGTTATTGATACATTTCGGGAAAACTGTTGAATTTATTCTGAAAGGATAATGAAAATCTATCAAAACTAGAGTTTCTTTTAGATTGAGAATAGATGATCTGACCTTCATAGAATATATAAAATGCTCAATGTTTCAAATGACTAGACAAATTCATTTCTTGGGCATTCTGCAAATTGCCCAATTCATGGCAACACTCAAATTTGTTCAGAAAAGTCATTCTCTCATCAGACCAGTTTTCCTTATGACGCTGCGGCGATTTAAGTTCCATTATTCCAACACTTAAATAGATTGAAATAAAAATTATTTATTTATTCCCCATAAGTTTCCTTCTTTTTACACATTATCAAGAGTTTTTGTGTTGAGTTATCGTTGCTTTGTTCGATCAAAGTTAGATTATGGATGCTATTTTTATGGAGAAGCTGCAGAGAACTTGCTGAAGAGATTGGACGTTGTACAGCAAAGCTCAATTAAACTTTGTTTAAGTTTACTCAAAAGTACTCCGAGACATGTACTACTATCAGAAGCTGCAGAACTTCCTCTGTCACAGGGAAGGAAAACATTAACACAAAGATTTCTCATTAAGAAAATTACATTCTCACCGCAGATAATAGAAAAATTCACAAAAACAAAACAATATCAGTTCCTAATTCACAGTTACACCTCAATTGAAAATCTATACAATTGAGCAAAACCAGGGAATAATATTATCACTAGATCAAGTTTGACGTCCTTATCATGCATCTAAAAATACATATACCAACATTTCAGCTAGGAAGAGAGAGGTGGTTTATTTAGCATAATTTATGAAAATTACAGGAACTTCCTTTTATATATACACTTATGCATCTAAAATCAATGATAATGTAAGAATTGCAGTTTATAGCAAAGAAGTTCCAAACGTCAACATAGCGCACTCGTTGGATTATAGGTACTCCACATGTTCAGCTGAGTTAACGGCCATTGCAGAAGCCGTGTCATGTATAGCTTCAGCCAACCACATTTCAAATTGTAATATCGTTATAACTGATTGCAAAAGTGCTCTTCATTCTCTTAAAAACGTAAAATATGACTTTACGTCTCGTTCATTCATTGCCGAATCCATACAAATTATATTATTTAAACTCTCGTAACATTAGTGTGAGCTTCCTCTGGTGTAAAGCTCATGTCGGTATAAATGGTAACGAAATATTGGATAGAAACGCAAAAGAGGCAGCTATTATGGCCCCAAAACTTAAACAGGGTTTAGTCTACTCAGATTTATTTCTATTATGTGAAGAAAACTGCCGACAGGAATGGATTAATACATTTGGTTCTCTGAAAACTGGTCAGCAATATAAAGAAATACAAAAAATGCCGTAAAAAAGTCTATGGTAACTCTACAGAAGATAAAAAGTTGATAAGGATTATCAGTAGACTAGGAAGTGGTCATGATAAGTCATTTTCTTATCTCCACAGAATAGGTGTGAAAAATTCTCCAGTATGTGAATGTGGAGAGAATGGTACCGAGTGTTTTTTTCAGAGGTATAGAACTTTAAGTGGACACTACTGTTGAAGATGGCGACCGATTTAACAATTTAACAGCTGAGAAGTGATTTTTTCTCAGTTTGGTTTGGCAATTCATTAGGTATAGACTCACGACTGAACAACGCTTGCAAGTAGTGCAATTAATAATTGCAACGAGATTGCCGTTGTTCCCGATTATCATAAGCGAATTTTGTTTAACGAAGAAGCGCACTTCTGGTTGAATGGCTACGTCAACAAACAAGTTTGCCGCATTTGGAGTGAGGATAATCCTCAAGTGTATGTCAAAACACCGTTATATCCAGAAAAAGTGACTGTTTGCTGCTTTTTATGGGCTGGTGGAATCATTGGTCCGTGCTCCTTCGAAAACGATGATGGCCAGAACGTTACAGTCAATGGTGATCGGTATAGAGCCACGATTACTAACTTTTTCATTCCTGAATTGAACAACTATGGTGTCCAGGAGCTGTGGTTTCAACAAGACGGCGCAACATGTCAAACAGCTCGTGTCACAATCGATTTATTGAAAGACACGTTTGGTGACCGCCTAATTTCACGTTTTGGACCTGTGAATTGACCTCCAAGATCTTGTGATTTAACACCGCTAGACTACTTTCTGTGGGGCTATATAAAGTCATTGTTCTATGCGGATAAGCCACAAACGCTTGACCATTTGGAAGACAATATTCGACGTGTTATTGCCGATATTTGGCCACAAATGTTGGAAAAAGTCATCGAAAATTGGACGTTCAGATTGGACTACATCCGAGCCAGCCGTGGCTTTCTTTTGCCAGAAATCATATTTAAAATGTAACGCCACAAGTTTATGTTTGGAATAAAAACAAATTCTTGTCAATCGAATGATCCATCGTTGCTTTATTGCAATTTGAAATTCTATACCTCTAAAAAAACACCCTCTACAATAGAACATCTCATTTTGCAATGAAGTAACTTCAGGCATCATTGTAAACAAGTTTAACAATTTTCGTTTTTTTTAAACAGTTTTCGTTTTACAGTTTTAAACGAGTTTCAACAATTACTAAATATAAGCAGTCATATAATCTATGTTTTCTACTATCACTTAAGAATATGGAAATTTATAGATCTGTATAAAATCACATCAGTTAAATAAAGTTTGAGATTTGATGTTGATATAGCGTTTTTGAGGATTGATAGCGTTTTGCAGCTGAGGTGAATTGGGAACTTCAGATCACTGGGCCATGTTAATACAATCGTAATAAGATTGATTCAAACTCGACAAAGCTACTCCATATTGTAAAATTTTATCTAACTTTTGATTTTTATATTTTCACTTTATCATTGAATAATAATGAAATTTTTAATTTATTATAGGAGCATACTATTCAAATATGAGTTCTGAAACTGTTAAATAATTGAATTATTGAATAATTATTGAATATGTTTATATGTTTGTGTATAGGTATAATTAAAATATCATGTATCGTGTTGGCTAATGAAATTTGTCAAGGACAAATTTTTGAAAAAAAAAGAGTTTTCGTAGCTTAATTGCAACAGCAAATAGGCAGGCTGTTCAAATCATTTCCTCCCGATTTGAGAGAGACCGCGAGTCATGTTTCACTAGTAAATATCATCGCCCTCCAAGTTTATATTTTTCTATAGATAGTTCCTTGAATAACGATTGGAAAGTACTGAAATTATCAATCTAGGTCGGTTCTTGAACTGCATCAAGTGGACATCCTTAGTTTCTATGCAACAACCCTATTCAATGCAATCGAATGTCTTTTTCGAATAAATATTTTGCTTTTTCATCGATTCCATACATACCCACGTATTTATTCATGGGTTATTTGTTTCCATTCTACCAGCTTATTGTTTTCCAATAATACTGAAATGATGTCTAATGAATTCTCGATATGTTTCTTTTTAGAGATCTGAAATTTCAGACTGATAATTTCTTGGAAATTACCAGTCTTTAGGTTTCGAAGAATTAAAACATGCCTTCAGAAAATTTTCGAAAGATTTAATAATAATAATAATAATAATAATAATAATAATAATAATAATAATAATAATAATAATAATAATAATAATAATAATAATAATAATAATAATAATAATAATAATAATAATAATAATAATAATAATAATAATAATAATAATAATAATAATAATAATAATAATAATAATAATAATAATAATAATCATAATAATAATACTAGAAATAGTAACAGTAATAAGTTCTTTATTCTCATTAGGTATAATACTCAATCACATAAAATAATAATATAATAATAGAATAATAACTAAATAAATAAAATGAAAGTGATATCACAAAGAGCTCTATTCAATTTAAAAAGCTAAAATAGTAAGTAATAACTGAATAATAGCATTTAATGAAATATTACAAAGAAATCAATCTAAATCAATTCACTTTGGTCAATTTCCTTTGCTCACATACATAACTCCTAATAATAACTTCTATGGAGTCAAAGTTAATGTCACAATTAATGGCAACTTTATTAAATGTAGACTCAATAAACCAAATGGGGGATTGTATTAGCGAATTGGTTCTTGGAGTCGCTAGGAAGAATAGTTCTGTGGTACGAGAATTTGGCCTAGGAACAAGAAATTTCATAGTGGACAGGAGCGGAGGACAATCAATACTGTTGTGCAATTTGTACAAAAATTTGAGTGATAAAGTTTCTCTCCTACTCTGCAAATGAGATTAAACTAAATCGACTCAATAACTCGTTATGATTGACTCCTCTCTGTGGATATACTTTATCCTCCCTCCAAACTAATAATTTCAAGAATATTCTCTGAATGGCTCAAGATGAAGTTGATGGCAAGTATAAATAGGATGCCAGATCATACTGCCATACCTACTCCAACTTGCTACGGATTAGGGCATTAAATAGTTCTAATAATGTATGAATGAAGTATTTGCCATTGAGTAAAACGAATCCATATATTTTCGAGGTAGATAAATTGAGTTAGGTGATGTGTGGAACGAAAGAAATATTCAAGTAATCTTAAAAAAACTTTAAGTTTTTCATTTAATTTAAGGAACATAATATGCTCATTGATACACTCAATTTTCAGATAATTGAACAACTGCTGAAAAAAGACCTACTGAGTTTTTTGAATAAAAATAAACGAAAAAGAGAAATTAAACCATTTGTTACATAGACAACACTTTCTTTGTAATATTTATTTAAATAAGAAAGCTACAATAATTTAGCGACATCATTTCAACAGAGTCCTTCATTTTGCGTTTGAGTTAATTATATAACTCTAATTTTAATGAAATAATCATAAGATAATATGAAATTATCTTCATTATCAGATATTCGGGATTCTATTTTGCAGTGGAATTATTTGATTACAGAAAAACCCATTCACACACTTGGGTCTATTTCAATGAAGCAGTCTATAAAATTTTAAAGTTTGCTATTCTTTTGCTTATTTATTGGAAAAACGTAATTATTTTAATGGTGTTCTTCGAATGACCTTTAACAATCATATCGTTTCAACTGTTTTCTAGTTCATTCCAATTAGAAAGGAAAAACTGGGATAGTAGAAGTATTACAATTATACTCGTTATCTAAGATCTGTGATTCGGCATAATACTCGAGTGAATCTGGAACCACTGCTAACATTTCACTCCATGAATAAAGACAAATGCAATTGCAGGAGTTCCCGACAGTTCTTCATCATCTGAGTAATCAGATTTGTCGGGAATTCTCGCTTCGAGAAATCTCGACCAAAAACCCTAAATCCAATAAAATTATGAAACGCTAAGATTTTTCTCATTGTTCACTTGGTTTTTTGTCTGAAATCTGCCCTGCGTATTGAATAATTTGAAATTCTTGAAGAATTCATCTGTTCTTTTTTATTTCAAGATACGAGTAAAATCATATGAAATATGTTCATAATGTACAATAACAATTTTATCATATCTTTAACATATTTTGACCTAGTCGAAACTTAGTGAATAATTCTATCATTATGATAGAATTACTCACTAAGTTTCGACTAGGCAACAATTCGTAGCTAAACTTCAACTGAAAATGAGTTTCTTTTTTTACAGCCTGTTCATTTGCAAATAATATTAATTTTTAGTTCAGAAATGTAGATCATTGCTGTTGAAAAAACTAAATAAATTTGGTTTTGAAGGTTTAGTAAACAAATAGTTCAATTCTGATATACATTCAGGATCTCAAAAGTTCAATGGTGTTCTTTCAGACAGCATTGGAGTTGATTTTGGCGTACCTCAGGGTACGGTCTTAGGTCCACTGCTATTCTTCTTATATGTTAATGAGATTGTTTTTCATATGAAAAATGCATCACACGATCACTTGACATGATACAGTGATTTATGTTAGTGATAAAAATAACTATACTATGGCAGAATGGATCAATATAAACTTGGCAGAAATAAAATAATGGCTAAGCGATAACAGTTTGTCGATGAATGCAACAAAGTCAAAATGTATAGTTTTTGGAACAAGTAACATTCTTGGGATGAATAGTAATGAAAATATTAGTATAAAAAATTGAAAACGAGAACATTGAGAGGAAAAAACGTGTTAAATATTTAGGTAATATGTATGTTAGATGAGAAACATGAGAAAATGTCGACTTCATATCGTCTGAAATCTCCTAAAAAATCAATTTTCTCAAAAGAATTGGAGAAAATCTGACGAAATATTTGAAGTTATTGCTCTTCAAGTCGATAATAATGCCAAATTTTGAATATTGTTCCACTCTGTTATTGGGATTGATTAAAAAAAATTTCAATAGGTACAAAAGTTACAGAATAGAGCTATGCGAACAATTTTAAAATGTTATAGATATACTCCAATCCAAAGCACGCTAAATTGTTTAGTTAGATATATGTCAGTTGAAGAGAGAATATTTTTTGGTACATATATATTTATATCTATTTAAAATCGAAAATAAATTGTTCCCATATAGAGCAATAAAAAAATGTATTATGTGTCAGTGATGTACACGGTTATAATAGAAGAAATACTGACAATTTCTACATGCAAGTTTATGAGCTTTCTAAATCTAGAAAAAGTATATTTTATGAAGGATTCAAAGCATTTAATAAATTGTCTAGCTACATAAAAACAGTTAGTGACCTTAAGGTATTCAAGCGTATATTAGCTAAGTTCGTTTCGAACATATAATTTATTCTAAATAACATATTTCAAACCTAAATGATCCTATAAAAAAATATCCTATATGTCATATCAAAATTAAATTCAGTCTGTTGGTTTGAAAATGATTCGAAATAATTTTTGCTGCCATGAAAATGAAAGAGTGGCTTCTGTATGAAATTCTACATTATTTAGATTGAATTATAATGAGAAACATGGAGGTAAATACCAAAGTAAGCAGTGACATTTATATCATATTGATCTAGGGACTAGCCCAGTTATGTAAGGCTGGAAACCTTCCAACGACTAATATTTTAATTCGTATTCGTTGTTACTGGTGGAACTTTGAATATTTTCAAGGATACTAAATTGATAGAACGAAGTGTGAATCATAAAAATGTTGAAATGAATTATTGTGATTCAAAAACTTACTACGATTAGATATTAGAAAAAAAATTGAAAATGTTGAAGATAATTCAAGAAACTTAGGTGAATTTCAGAAGAATTGTCCAATTTACTCTAAATTCATATAATTTATGACTTTATATATATATATATATATATATATATATATATATATATATATATATATATATATATATATATATATATATATACATATATAGTAATAGTAAATACGAAATATCGAAATATTTCAAATGTAATTCTCAGGAACTGTCTATACAATTGTTGTCAACGAAAACGACCCTATCACTTTCAAGAGTAAATATTAAGAGCGTTTCGAAAAGTTCAACGATCTTGTTGAATGATAACAGGATACAATTGTTTCATCATTATTATGAATCATCAGTCCATATTTAATCAATCAATCAAGAATCGATGACTCTCAAAACGAACATAGGTCCTATACCAAATTTGAGGACAATTTTACCGAGTGAAATATTCAATTAAACTCCTCTATCTGACTGGAATTCTTTATTCGCCTAGACTTATCAAAACTCTCACCTGCCGTTCAAGATTCCTACTCATGACAACAAGAGTGAAGTAGAAGGCTTTGTAGATATTTCATTCGAGCACTACGGAAAATTGTCCCCAATGTCTACGAATGATCCCATGCCTAAACCTACAAGCTCTACTATAACAAAAAGTGCATTTAGCGGCGCCAAAAGTGTAGCTAGTTTCAAGATTCACAAGTCATTCAATACTAGTAAATACTGAGACTCTTAATCGAAATATCGAAATATTTCAAATGGAATTCTCAGGGAGCTGTCTACACAACTGTTGTCAACGAGAACGAACCTATCACTATCAAGAGTGAATATTAAGAGCGTTTCGAAAAGTTCATCGATCTTGTTGAATGATAATAAGATACAATTGTTTCATCATTATTATGAATCATCAGTCCATATTTAATCAATCAATCAAGAATCGATGACTTTCAAAACGAACATAAGTCCTATACCAAATTGAGGACAATTTCACTCGGTAAAATCGGTGATGAAATTTGTGATTAGAGAAGATTTATTTTTTGGTTGTCTTTCCATATATTTGGTTCCATCATAAAAAATTTGTAACCTGGGGTTCTGGGTAATTTTATTTAGTTTTTTCAAGGCGAGAGTCGCTTTAGTTTTGCTATTTGTGGTAATAGCAATATGGTCTAGGAAAGCGAGACATCTGATATTTATTCGATTTTCTTTTTTGATTCTCACTTGTATGTCCGTTATATCTCCCATTCCCTAATTATCTATTCTAAAACAATGTTGGAAAAAGTTAGTGAAAGTCTGTCCCCCTGCCGCACACAGGTTTTGAATTTAAAGTGTTCTGTTACTTCACCTTATGGTATTTTCGAAGCTGTACCTGTCTGTTCTATAATTTTTCGGGTCTTTCAATCAATCCCAAATTCTTTCATAGTTTCGAATAGAGTTTCGTGGTCGATCGAATCATATGCTTTTTGAAATCAATGAATGTAATTACTGTATTTCAACATTTCCTCATTCGTAATAAATTATTTAAAGTCCAGATAATTGATTTAGATGATGAAACTTCAGTTTTATCCAGTTGTATTAACTCTTGATAATGGGTAGTAGACGGAAACATATTTCAAATGAAATTTTCATTCACATTTCATTAAACTCTACAACAACTTCTTAATAAAACAGTTTCAGGAAGTTAACTGACATTGAATTGTATGGGTTCTGAACTTTTCTGGGAGATAAAGTGAATTGATTATCTACTCTCATGTTTTCGTTCGTATGTTATGTTGCACAGTAGATAGAACTACGTAATTTGAATTAATTTATGATACACAGTTGTGATATTTACCACTGTTTGAACACCTTATTAATGGATAAACTTCTCAACAAGTTCTCATCAGATATTATAATTGAAATTCTGTTGGTGATTGGGTTGAGGTATGTTCAAGGAGCTTAGGAGGTAATCTAATTAAAATGAATTGAAGAGATAGCGATATCAGCAGGCTTGAACTTCACTTTATATTTATGACATCCTCAACTAACGTATCTGTAATTGAGAAGAAAATTATGTGCAAAAATCTGGTATTTTAACATTACGTTAGAAAGTAAATAGTTATCAAATATACAATTATTTCAACTATATTGAATGTTTCTCTGATACCAAAGAAGGATGATTGAAGTTTCTGTAAATCAATATACAAAAATGAAAAGCGTTTTCATTCTTCTGTGCCCTACTGTACATTTTTATTTACTATTCAGACTCAGTATTCACAAAACATTTATGCTTGATATTTCAGTTTTTTATAAATTCAATGGACGATGAATCAACTCTGTGATAATACATATTTAAATGAGAGGTAATAAGAAATACTTGTCTAAAAATCAATGACTGGACAGTTGTTTATTCGACTAGTTTCGCACCTTTTTTTACGTTATGCATATTTTTCAAGTAAAATGAATACATCGCTTTACAAAGACATCAATTTTAAATCCTTTAAATTTGCAGATCAGTTCTGTCCACAGAATACACCCTAAATTTGGTTCGGTCCCTGGAGGTGATAGAATATAGAACATCAATATGAACTCAGTTCTATGTTCGTTATCCATAGAACATAGAGGTGGGGATTTCCAAACTATCCGATATTTTCAATGACCAGTTAGACCTAAACCACTCTCCACTGTTAAATCTCGGATAGCTTGGAAATCCCCACCTCTATGTTCACTCTATGTTCTATGGATAACGAACATAGAACGGAATTGATATTGATGTTCTATATTCTACACCTCCAGGGACCGACCCACAGAACATACCAAATTTAGGGTGTATTCTGTTGACCGAACTGATCTGCAAATATTTAAAGGTTGTCTTTGTAATATGTTTTCATTCTTGATAATGTCGTAAAAGGCGAAACTAGTCGAATAAAGAATTGTTCAGTCAGTGATTTTTAGACAAGTATTTCTTATTACTTCTCATTTAATGCTTTCTATTTATATCAAAGTCGTTCCCAAACGACATTCAATGGAATATGATTGAAAAGTATATGTAATTAAATATTTTTCGAAATATTTGTCATGAAATATCCGAGTTTGAAAGCTTTCAGCGTCAGAGCTAGACAAAAGGCCGATTAATACCATAATAAGAAGAAATTGACAATTAATGATAATGGAAAAAAAAGCTCACAAATTTACCATGAATTCAGTATTATTTTTCACTACTCTTTTCGACTCAATTATAAAATCGATTAATTCAATTTGGATTAAAGTTTTAGTGTGTCAATATATTCAGGAAATTTTTCTATTATAGAGCAATCTAATACACTGCTACCTAAAAACTGAAAGTTTCTGTTATTCGTATTACAAAAAGCATCAACTCCTTTGTAGCTTTTGAAGAGTTGAATTAACTGTTGTGGTGGTCTCCATGGCGGCGATTTTATTAAGCTCCAAAAATATCATTATAGTTGAAACTATAGAATCAACAACAATCTCTGCAGTTTCCTGAGGGTAGATTTATTCCTTGTCAATTTTCTGATGTAGTTAACAGTATATCAATTGATATTTCTCAGTGAAAAATATAGATAGAGGCACATTTAGTCTTTGAAATTTGATTTTAATATATTATTTTCATATCACCAAAAGGAGTTCTTTACTCGAATATTTTTACCGTTGCTTATTAGAAATTTACATTATGAGAAAGATGGAACGTTACTGCGTTGACCTACTGTTCAATATTTCATAACTGAAGGAAATTGGACCCAGTTGATCGATACGCCGTGCATTGTTTTGAAGACAGTTGGATGATTTAGGTTAAGCCAATGCATTGCATTCTCACGACATTTTTCTTGTATATAGAGAGGTATATGTCTCATGCTTATGGTTCAAGAAAAACACATACGTCAATATCTATTCAAATGCCAGAATTGATTGTTTGTTCTCAGTAATGGCGGTGTTATATAAGAATTTTTAACAAAGAGCACAACGAATTTTCCATTGAGAAAAATATTTCTGATTGTCTACATAATTTTTTCATAGTGATCACGTTTTCATAGTAACACGGCATATAATTGAACCCGATTTTGGTTGATGAAAGTTCGAAAATTTCTGGAGCAAAAAATTTGTTAACAAATTATTTCTAGCTTTTCTGAGATGAGTAGACCTATTGATTAATATATGATGCGAAGACCAGTGCATATTGTTTGGCAAGCTTGAAATACAAACACTCACGTCTAACTTTCATTTTCAATAATTATTGTTAATTAGTTGAATAGTTCAATAAAACTGTTGTGAGCTAACTTGCGCTTGAATGCCTCTAGGCCAACAATAGTCTTTATGGAGAAAGACAGTTGATTGAATTCGTCAAAAAGTATACTGCCTCTAGATTCAGGCTGCTTGCACGTGAAAACTGCCAGTATTTCTGATCTATAAGCACCACTTACAAATATTGAGTACATATTATTACTACTCTACATGGAGATTTCATATAAATTATATATATATATATATATATATATATATATATATATATATATATATATATATATATATATATATATATATATATATATATAGTTTCAAGATTTTTCAAGACACAATATCGAAATAATTCAAATAAAACTTTCAGAGAGTGACTATAAAGTTTCGCTTCGAAAAATCATTCAATCTTTTGAATGATAATAGGATAATATGGTTTCATTCTCATTATGAATCATTGGTCCTTATTTATTCAATCAATCATAAATCGATGACTTCTAAAACGACCCAATGTCCTATATCCGAAAGAGGAGAACATTAGTTCGTGAACTATTCACGTGAGCTCCCTCCATCGAAGAGAAGACGTATAAACTCTCTCCAGCATTTTAGATTCCTACTTATGACAATATTAGTAAGCAATCTGGAGCGATTAGACATAGGATCATTCTTAGGATCACTCTCCTGTTGCGACTTCCTTCAGAGGTTGTCTGTGTTTTTCTTCTTGTGTTTTTCACCTCCAGGTTCCTACAACTAGAACTTGGCTACGCCGTTCTGAGGAGAGCCAATAAGCTCGAAACACATGTCAGCGGCTGCTACTAATCTTGCGGGATATGCCGATAATCTTCATTTTCATTTTCTTCCGCATCCAATAATATTATTTATAATATTATTTACATATTTTTCAACGTCTCGGCTCAGAGCATCCTTTGAAGGATAAATAGTCACCTCACGGGCAGAGCAGTTTCCAAATTACCCAATCCGAAAAGAACAAACGCGTAGCCTAAAATGTTACGACTCCCTTCAGAGGTTGCCTGTGTTTCTTAGTTTTTCTTCTTTTGTTTTTCACCTCAAGGTTCCTACAACTAGAACTTGGCTACGCCGTTCTGATGAGAGCCAATAAGCTCGAAACACGTGTCAGCGGCTGCTACTAATCTTGCGGGATATGCCGATAATCTTCATTTTCATTTTATATATAATATATATATATATATATTTATATATATATATATATATATATATATATATATATATATATATATATATATATATACAAAAATGAATATTAAGTGCTTTCCGAAAAATCATCGAACTTGTATTCCATACATTTTTTCCATACTTATTCGGAATCTTCAGTGATAATCATCCAAACGATCACGCTTCGATGACTATTCAAACTCCCCCAGGTCCTATCTTCAGAATGAGCAGAACATTTATCCGTGAACTGTCTCGAACATTCTAGATTACTTTCTCGTGACAAAATCAGTGAGAATACGTAGAGACTTTGACGAGATTTCATTCAAACACCGCAGATCTTTGTCTCTAGACGTGTTAGAATGATTCCCTGTCTTATTGCTCAAAGTCAATACTGAGACTGTCAACCAAAATATCTAAATATTTCAAATAAGACTCTCAGGGAGTTGCCTACACATGAGGTGTCACGAGAAAGGAATCTAGAATGCTCGAGCGAGTTTATGTCATTTCTTCAATAGAGTAGCTCATGTGAATAGATGAGTTATCGAATGAGTGCTCTCCTCATTCTGAGGAAGGGTCCTGGGGCGTTTGGAAAAGTCAAAGAAATTGATTGTTTGGTTAAATATCCCAAAATATTGCTAATAAGGATGAAACAATCGTATGATATTTCCCTTCAACAAGTTTTTTTTCGTAACGCACTCAATATTAACTCTCAAAAGTGATATTCACTCTGAAAACAGCTCCCTGAGAGTTTTATTTGAAATATGTCGATATTTCGATTGAGAGTCTGAGTATTGACGAACTATGAAAAATTTGTTGATCTGAAAGTCCTTTTTCTTCTTTTTGTAGTTAATGAGTCTTTTTCAACTCGAACCGGATGACAAAGTGGAAAAATATTCAAAATGTGCTATTATTATCGACTTGAACCGCATCAACTTCACATATCTCGTTTTCCATCATTTTGTGAATGTATTTCGATTGTACAAAAAACTGCAAATTTCGAAATTTGATTTTCATCAAATGAACTGAAATTGATCTAATTTTTTCAACGGGCCAGCCATGTTGGAAATTCGCCAACTGTATATAAAACATCACGCTTGAATTGAATTCGAAATGCATTCCAGATAACACCACAAGAGTTGTGAGTATGATTTTGCCATCAAAATGGAATTTACTCGGTTATCTGATTCATTTAGCGAACACACTCAGGCAACTCAAACCAGAGAATTTACTAGTTTTCTTTCGAATACGGTTCGGCCGTTTCACCTGAAATATTCCGAACGTCAGTTATTCAATGCACGTTCTATCGATTTCCTAGAGGTTATTCGCTTTTAATATGAAATATTGAACAGTAGGTTAACGTAGTGGGTCTGTAGAGCAGCGAATGCCATTATTTTAGTGATCGATATTTTCAGAAATTCGAATACTTGAAGTATTTTTGAAGTGGAAACTTCTTAAAGCGTGCCGCATGGTTAAAGTTCGTGTAATCCGTAACGCCATCTTCACGCTCAGACTAGAAGCATAGTTTTCGGTCTTCTATGTAACAAGAGCACATAAAGAGAAAAGAGGTTTTCATATCCAGATACTGAATGATCTTTGCATTCGAATAACTTATCGTATTGAAAATAACTTGGCAATTAGGTGGAATATTGATCAGATGGTTTCATTTAGTGGTTCACTATATTTCAACGTAATAAACATACGAGAATAATAACAATTATTGAAAGACATACAGAATGGCCACAACATCAACATTGGACTGCATGAAATTCATCCAGAAATGAACAAACGATCGAAATCTCTATGAACTGATGAGAAAATACATTGATAAAAAGATCAGGGATGGATGTATGACCAAACTAAACTGCGGATATCGGATATACTCAGAAAAACCACGTACATGTGACAATAGTTAGTAGGTCAGTAAGTTTATTGGTCCTATATAACATGGATAACTGTTTTATAATGATAATTATTTAACTTTATTGACAACAATATCATTATGAAACACCAATGTCAAGTAAAACTATCAAATTATTGATAAGTGCTAAAAAAGAAAATGTCAAATAGAGAAAATGGCAATGAATGAAATATTCAAATCACGCAACAACTGATATCAAAAACAATTGGAAAAAATAACGAACTTTTCTTAATATTCAAAGTAAGATCTATAAAATCACTTCCTCAACAAGTACCCGATGGTGCATTTTCTAGAATGCAGTAAACTTTGTTCCCTCCTCAAAGATATAGGAAGTGAGTTGTAAACTGTAACTACTATGTATATGTGACCTATCGAAAAATACCGAACTGTGTTGAAGCACACTCAGTCTTGCCACATAACTGCCATATAATTTTGTGTATTTGTTGGGAAAATTCGGGATGTTTCCTGACAAACGAGATCAGCGTAAGGAAATAAACAGATGGTATGGTCATAATAATAGGCTCTTTGAAATAGGCCATACATGATATACGCAATAGAATTATCTAAGCGTGTTTGAAATCATTATCTCGCGAAGACTGAGTGGTACTACAGAGCAACAACTAAATTTGGACACTAGGTACTTCGTTTCAAATTCCTACATCAGTGACTTGTCAAGTTATACGCCATAAAACCTGACGGATTTTAGTACTGGTACCAAATACAAGTAAACTCAAAGCACTCGAAGTTTTACTGAACGCTATGAGGTCTGTCTTGGTCCTGTTGACTTTGAGTCCATACAGGGGGCACTATTCACTTATCTGCTCTACTGCACGTAAACAATCCACACAGACAGTAGAGAATTAGATCTATCATTCTTATACTGACACACTTAGTCCCCTGAAATTTTTCCACAGGCATTTACGTAGAGCAGAAAGAGCAATGGGCCCAGTATGTATCCCTGTGGTTTACCTTGCGTAAAAGAAGTTGGACTAGAGTATTATTGATGTCCATTCTGGTGAATACACACAATCTGTGACCTATACTGCAGATAAGAGCGCAAGGGGTCCAAACAGTTTCCTCGTATTTCACAAATCTACATTATGCTCAATAGAATTGCATGGTTTATAGTATCGAAGGTCTCGAACGGATCGAAAAGCAACTTGTGTAAAAAGTGACTTTCCGATAAGTACGAATATAAAAACAAATCAATACCTTTGTCCACAAATCAACAGAAGAAAAACAAGTTAAATAGTATACTGAGAAAACTCTATAAGAAAAATCTCTGTAAAACTATGAAGCACAATTTTTATCAGAATATTTCGTAATAGTGGTCTCAATAATAGGGTTGCGGAGTTTTTGTGGTAAAGTATTGAAAAATTTCCAACACCTGTAATTTTGACCATTCTGGGACCTGTTCAATCTGGTGATACTATTTTTCGAACTGGTGATGTTCGTTTTTGATATTAAATGAATGGATGATTGTTGATTGAATTATATATAATTAATTGTTTTTTCTAGGCCTTATTATCAGTAAATTTTTTCTACCGCTTAAAGGTCAGAAATGAAGGGATATCATTATATTCAGTTTAACATTAAATATTAACAATGAACATTGAAATGATCACAATTTACTCAAATTTCATTGAATGTATTAAAAAACTCTACATATGTTTCGGTGTTAACTCATTATCAAGAGTATACAATAATACTGAATTTCAAAGTGTACAGCTTTCACTAAACCTAAAACCACAGAGTTCAATATCGTTTCACGAAAATTTCGTTTTCTTTCAAGGTTTTCTAATCTAAATTTGGATAGCCACAAAGAAAAATTCATCTGTTTGTAATGACCAGATGGGTTTTTCCTTGAAACCAGTTTCAAATTTTGTGGTTTAGGATACCTAAGTGAAAGCTGTACATTTTGAAATTCAGTAACATTGTATACTCTTGAAAATGGGTTAATCACCCGAGACATAAGTGAAATTTTTTCAAATATATTTGGTGAATATATATAATAAGATAATATATTCAGTTATACTTCAACTGCAACATATATTGTTGCAGTTTGCATATACCGTTTAACTGTCAAATATATGTCATCTAGATGTCCACAATAAGAAAAATCTTGCCATCTTCAGTGGCATTTAGGGAGGGAAGAAGATATTACAGATATCTTTAAGTCGACATCATAAAATAAATTACGAGCAAACTTGAATTTATAAAGAAATCTAGAATATTCAACCTAATACAGTACAGTAAAGTATATTTTTCATAAATATTGAAAACTTATTGTAATAAAAAAATATAGTTGCAAAAGGAGTTTTGTTATTTTTCAATTTTAATTCTTCGAATTTTCATTCCAATATGAACGTCAGTACCAAATTCTGAATGTTCATATTATTGAATATTTGATAGAAATTATTTCACAGTTCGTGTATGGAATGAAATGAATATATTGCTTGAAGTTGAGTCTTTCATAGCTTACGAAATGGAAAATGTTGTGATTAGAGAAATTAACATTAGACCGCACATTAGAGAAATTAACAAAGGAAAGTGCTTCAGGAACTAATTACGCATCCAATTACCTTAGGCTTCCTCTAAAATCTCCCATGCTGAATACTTCTAGGCATTTGAGATACATAACGCATTTCATTGCTTTATAAAACGTTCAGTTCAGACTATTGAAAAAGTTAGCATTGAAAATTCATAGAATACTTTTCAATTCAACATTTCATCTTTCTGATTCCAAATATAATAATAATAATAACAATAATAATAAAATTATTGAAAAACATTCCTAACGTTGTAAAATTACATTCATTCAATTGATACAATAACTACAACTAGAAGAATGATGACTCCCATGAAGTTACTCGGATTTCTATTTTCTGTTTATATATATATATATATATATATATATATATATATATATATATATATATATATATATATATATATATATATATATTACATCAGAAGTTTGCACGAATGCAAAACATAAAATGGCATAGAAAGTTTCGTTGGAATCTTCCCAAATTCATTTCGAATAATATTGGCGTAGGTTTCCTTATTATTGTCTATCACGCTATCACTGAAATGAAGCGACTAACTCCCTCTGTCCTGAAGATCAGTCGAAGGTAGTTATGAATTATTCAACTAAAACGTGACTGAGGCAAGCAACTGAAAATTCTCTATTTCGCGAGCAAATTTCTGTTTGGATCATGCTTCTCAGTTCATGACGAAAACGAAAATTAAAATCGTGTCAAGCGCACCGGAGTTATTATCAAACAGATTTTCAGCACCCTGAAACTTCTTTGATGTATCTCAATCCCTGAGATTACTACAATTACAAAGTGCACATCGAGATTATAATGAAACTCGCCTATGTGTAGATACTGCAGTCCATTATCTCGTATCCTTGCATAGTTTTGGGTACGAATGCGTATATACAGATATACACATTAATTTCAGAGGCTTAACAGCTGAACGGTATTGTGATTCTATGATGCTTTAGGTTTACTGGTGCTGGTGGGTTCGAATCACACCGTATTCTTTGGCCTTTTGGAATCGGCGTTATACGCCTATATCAACTATATAGGTCTGTGGCCTATTCAAGCAATAACGTAATAATAGTCTCATTCATGATGTCATTTGAACCTACGAGAGACCAAGAGAGACATGACACTAAAACCATGATTGTCCATCAAGGGAATAATTTTGTAGTACGAGAATTTTGCCCAGCAACACGAAATTTTAAATCAGACAAGAGGGGAGGGCAATCAATACTGCTGTGCAGTAATTTGTTCAAAAATTTGAGTGATAAAGTTTCCCTCCTGCCCTGCAATGACATTAAACTAAATCGACTCAATAATTCGTTATGATTGACTGCTCTCTGTGGATAAATTTTATCCTCCCTCCAAATTAAGAATCTCAAGAACCTTCTCTGAATGGCCTCGAGATGGCAAGTGTAAATAGTATGCCGATCATGCTGCTATACTCTAACTTGCTACCGATTAGGGAATTAAATAGTCTTATGAGTATTGAGGAGTTATTGAAATACTTGGCATTGCGTATAACGAATCCATATATTTTCGAGGCAGATGAAATAAATTGGGTAATGTGTGGAATGAAGAAAAGATTCTGATCAAAGACAGCACCAAGATCTCTCACCTTATCACAACGAGAAAGAACCTGACCTCCGACGCAATAATCTTACTCAATTCGATCTTCTTTCCTTGTGAAAAAGACAACATTACACTTTGACACATTGAAACTCAAATAATTATCCTCACACCAACTAGCAACATAGTCCATCGCGAGCTGAAGTTGAACACAATTGACTGTGATCTAATTTCATGATATATTTTCAAATCGTCCACGAATATCAAATGTGGAGAGTGAATATTATCCATCAGATTATTTACGAACACAATAAATAACTGTGACCCTAGATTAGACCCTTGAGGAATTCCAGAGACAGGTATGATATCAGACGATTGTATACCCTCCAGCTGTACGAATTGATGTCGCTCAAAGAGATAATAATGAAAAATGTTGATGAGGCTATCAGAGAATCCAAATTTGTTGTGTAATTTCTGTATAAGAAGCGCATGAGAAACTTCATCAAAGGCTTTCTGAAAATCTGTGTAAATCACATCAACTTTACCGGTTGAGTCGAGTACTTCAAAAACGTACTGAGAAAACAGTATTAGATTGCGTGAATAAGACCTCATTGACACGAATCCTTGTTGCTCATTCTTGGTGCAGTTTCTGACGGCTGTATATATGGCATTATGGACTTCAGTTCCCCACAATTGGCCTGACCATATCTTAGTTTATAAAACAGCCAGGGATACTAATTTTATCGGGGTGGTCATTCCAAATTGAGAGACATTAGTGGAGAAGAATGACGATGAAATCTCTTAATATCGAGAGCTTGAAGTGCGACTGTTCCAATGATCTTAAGGTTCACTGGTATAATCCCAATAGACCTTCTGTCAAACATCCAAGAACAAGGAAATCGCTGTAACTTGCTACAGCAAGGACTGTCAGAAATTTTCTGGAACATATCGAAAATCAACGTCATGAAGGTTGCCGCCGAGAAGATCGCCGCTGCGGGCAAGATAATTTGGAAGGGCCGCAACAGAACTTATTCTCTCTGATATATTCAGGACGAATGAAATTTCCCCATTAGGAAGTAGGAAAGCTGTAAGGCTTTCGCGATACTTTCCATAATTAATTGACTTCATTACTAATATCAGGTGTTTCCATTTTTACTCTATGTGAAATAATTTTTTGAATGAATTCTATGTTGAACGACAAGTTTCCATTAGAAAACTAGATGATTCTTCTAGATTTTCATTTGCAGTGCTTTTCAGTTAGATATCTCTTATTACTTTCGGCTTTCGGCAGAACATTGAAATAGGTGAATACAAAATTACGAACTGTTATAATTTTCGAACAATCTTCAATATATTAAAGTCAATAATTATCTCTTCATCTGAACGTTCTAGTTGAATCCATATCATTAATAATTAATATAGCCAATTCACAAATTCACTTTGTGTTAAAAAAAATTGTTTTGCTAATTCTGATGATACAAACATATCAGTATTTCATGAGATTCTATGAATTATATGGTGAAATATGGAAGAACACTCTGTTGAAATTCATGCTTGATGTAAATCTAACTGATATTTAGATTCAGTTTAGAACCTTGAATATTTGCCAGGAAATATTCAAGGACAGTCTTCGACGGAAATATTTTAAATGGCGACGCCTTGAATATTTCAGGTTCTTCTCCAGATTTTCCAGATTATGTTTTCATGTTTTTATATACTCGATTTCCAAAAAACTATAATACGTACATAAAAAATTGTTCGATATTGAACAGAAAACACTTGGTTAGGTTTAACAATAATTGTAATGATTGCTCAACAATTATTTCAGAATGTTGCCCCATTGTCAAAAGCTAAACTCAAGACTTGCTTTCTCTACTAACATTTTCATATACTTCTACATCTACACCTGCTATTGTGTGAGTGAAAATTGTGATGAAGACGATTAAGGTTCAAGAATTAATCTCAGGAAGAAAGGAACGTACTCTGGAACAAAAATATTGTTTTTTGCTGGATAGGGATCTGTTCCGTTCTTTTGAAGACATCTATACCTCGCAATCGTCCTCAGTCCTAGTGTTTCTCAAATCATGTGACTATAGTAGGTATAATAATAACAATGATGATAATAATAATAATAATAATAATAAAAATAATAATAATAATAATAATAATAATAATAATAATAATAATAATAATAATAATAATAATAATAATAATTATAATAATAATAATAATAATAATAATAATAATAATAATAATAATAATAATAATAATAATAATATCAATAATAATGATAATAATAGTAATAATAATGAAAATGGAGAATTTCAGTAATAATAATAATAAAATAAGAATTAACATAAAAATGTATTAATAATAACAATAATAACAACAATAATAATACAAATAAAAATAAAAATAATAATAATTATAATAATAATAACAATAATCGTTATTTGAGATTCTTCTAATACAATTATATAGTGAAACAATAGTTCTCTAATTTTGAAATCTACATATCTTGTCAATTTTGTTGCCTAAACAAAGATACTACATTTTCTCAAAAAAAACCGTAGCATGTGGCGAGTACGAAGAATGTCTATTTATATTCTGCAATATTCAATACCTACATACATACATATATAAATATCTATTTTAATAATTTGAGAAAAAACTTATCAATATGTAAATTTGAAAACAATATTGGGGAGAAGCGAATATCAATATTATAAAAATGTGTTACACTATCATATATTGGTTTATTAAATGTTCACTACTTGATGAATCATATATCTCTCCCCTGTTTTCATCCAGTTCTTTATGACAGACTTTTTATGTTAATCATAGTTTTTAATTCAAATGGCAATTCATCATGAATTTTTGGTGCCAAATAGGAGTAGTTACGAAAACAAATATATTTACTATATTGCAGAATTGATAAAGAGTTCCTGATATATCTGGTATTCACGCTATGTTTCAATAAAGTAACAGCTGTCCATGTTTTTTTCGTGAAGTTTAGCAGCGATTGAAGAAACAACTGGCGTATATACAGTATGTCAGGTTCTTTATACAGAAAGTCAATAAGATATCTGATATCTTTTTTATGAAGGATTTGCAGCAGCCATTTTTGTTGAATTTCGAGCTTCTTTATTACTGTATCATAGGTACCACCCCACGCAACAATACCATATCGTATTAGAGACTCCGCCAGAGCTTAGTAAATAATTGTTAGATATTTTATGTCTAGAATATTTGACAGTTCTTTAAATTTGGACATTAATCCCCTAAGCTTAACAATTAAGCTTCTGACGTGGGAATCCCATCTAAGGTGCGAATCCAGTATAATTTCTAAGTATTTACATTCATATGTGCAAGGAATGTTAAATGTATTTTCTGCTATTTTAATTATCAGTGGTTCACTGGGTGGAAGTAAGCGTTTATATACAGCAAAATGAATGTATTTCGTTTTATCTATATTAATACTTAAGAGGTGATGCTTTAACCAATGATAGATATTCACAAAATCAAATTCAGCTTTGGCTTTGATATCGCTTCAGTTTGCTCTCGAGTAAACTATCGCAGTATCGTCTGGAAAACCGATTATTTTACCATCACTCTCCGACAACAAAAGTTTATTCATATAGATTTGAATAGTATTGGCCCTAATATTGTTCCCTGAGGTACCCCTTATTTTATCATCCTTGTATTACTGAATGTATTGTTCGCCTTCACTGCTTGGTTTCATTTGATAAGTAGCTTTGATCTCAGATGAACAACATATATAGATGTACAAGTATGTATAAGAAAATGTTAGTCGAGAAAAGAAGTTTTCCAAAATAGGATAACATACCGTTATCAATCATTTGATAAAATTTTTGTGAAACCAAGCCAAGTGTTCTTTCAAATAGAATGTATCAATCATAAGGATAACGGATAATCTTGAAATGTGGTAGAACTAGTATTTACATTGGAAAAATATCAATTTTTTCATATATAACCTATGTTATATCTTATTATTTCAGACATTTGAGCAAATGGTGGTGTACTATCATTCCTTAGCGAAAACTTTCACATATGTTGATTTTTCTATATTCATATGTCCAGTTTTCATTTGTACAATATTTGTCTTAATTATTTGACTTACGCAGTATTGAAAGGAACATTTAAAATTTTTGATATCCAACCTCAAAATGTTATAATTGATTTTAATCATTATTCATGGAAATTCAACTCAAATTTTATTCATTATACTCGTATAGGCAGAAATATCTCTTTGTTCATTCAATTTCCACTGAAACGGAGAAAATGAGAATCATTCATTTTAAAATGATGTCAAATTAGAGCTACATTGTAAATAAAACTCGTTACAGGAACTCTCATCTTTGATCTGTTAATGATTACTTTTTAGTAGGAAAATAAGACAATATTCTCCACATATAAATTGATAAATTTCTCCAAGCATTGAACTTAGGACCTTAAATATATTCTCGTATAAATCTGGATTAATAGATTGCCTCGAATCGAAATATGTTGTCTTGGACAATAGCAAACTGAGAACCATTTATCTTGAGCAATCCATCACAACCGAGTACAGAAGGAAGCATGTCGGTATGATTAATAGTTTACATTTGATTTTCTCATTTCTGTTGAATTCAAGTAATGAAAAAAACTCCGTCTAACTCATAAAGAACACTCGAACTTTTCTGCCTGAGGTTTTTTGTATGTATTAGTTTTATCTATAATTTGTCCTTTAAAAACTAATTTCTCGTACGTAAAAAGCTGAAGATGGAATAATTCCTCAAGGATTCATTTGAATACTCATTTGAATTTGAACTATACTTCAACCAACAATTGTTACTGCAGTTTCTATAGAATAGAGATATTCTCTTCATTGTACATCGAGAGAACAAAACAAATCAAAAATAACATCGTACCTGATGTGGCAAAGTAAACTCAAAACACCAGAGCGGAAAACAAAAGAACGACGAACTGGATGAACAAAGCACAAGATCGTTACGAGTGGAATATATTATATGGGAGGCCAATGTCCAGCAGTGGACGCAATCAGGCTGATTGATGATGTAGATCAGGGGTTCCCAAACTTTTTTACTAGCCCCCTCCTGTTAAATGGAAACCATCCACGCCCCCCTTCACAGTGAATTTAATGGACGTGTAAAAAAACAAGAATTACATCGAAAACAAAACATGTATTTTTAATGACACAAAGAACACCATCTGAAGAGTCAATTTAAACACATACTGTTAGAGAAAAACATAGACAAAAAGAACATAATAAATTAGTGAGATGAGTGGGATTGCATTTTCTTTACTAGTCAACCTATTCTTGGTTGGGTTTTGATATTGAAGTCGTACTTGGCAGAGGAATCATGTTTTATCTCCAAACCTTCTTCTTGCAGTGCTTCTGGCAGAGAGTTGATATTGATATGTTGATATTGATATTGAATGGGTCTGTTGACAGTCTGTTAATACCGAAACTCTTCAGTGAGGTTCTCCAAATGGTTTAATATTAGGCTTTTCATTTGGGATCCTTCAAAAACCTCCTTGAACTGTGGCTCATCTGAGATTGACATTATTTTGGCAAAATTTGGAAAATTGCAGGGGCTTGCTGCTATTTTTCGTACCCAAAGCTGCAATTTTTCAGTGTACATCTTGATGGCATCACGATGAATCACTATATTTGATTCTCCACCTGCAGTTTCAAGTTAAGGTTGTTCAATGAGTCCTAGAAGTCTGACAAATAAGTGATTACTTCATCTCGGAGCTCGAATAATCTAGCTAACATGTTACCTTTGGATAGCCAACGTACTTCTGTATGAGATAGCAGTGTTTTGTGGTCACTTTCCAAATCCTCACAAAGCGTTTTGAACAGTCGAGTATTTAATGCACTGTTTTTTATGTGATTTACAACTTTTATATACTGTTTTAGGAGAGAATTGAGTTCGTTTGGAAGCGTTTTAAATGCCAAAGCTTGACGATGTACAAAACAATGAATTCCAGTCACTTCTCATTTAATTTATTCAGAAATTTTCATTTTTAACTGGTCTTGTGCTCACGCCCCCCTGACATATCTTCACGCCCCCACTTTTGAAATCCCTGATGTAGATGATCATGCTGAAACAATGGTAACAAACCAAATTGAAGCTGGTTTTTATTCGCTAACGTCTATATTAGATAATACAGAATTATTTGCGTCAGTTATTTTTTTTTCTTTCTCTAAAAGTTTTATGGTTGTCAATGACAACCATAAAAGAGTTATCTTTGTTTTATGTAGATTGCTGTGAGTACTTTCGCTCCTTTGCAAAAATTCGATCATCAAGCGACTCCACCAAATCATTTCATTTCCAATCTAAACTATCGGAGAACAACACATGCTTCATGATTCTTCTGCTCAAAGATTTCCAGACCAAGCTGTTGTTAGTTTGACGAATCCAAATACAATCGGACCACAATGTCTTTTTCAAACCACAAGTTTAATATGTATGACGAATAGTAATTTGGTCGACTAATGTTTGAAGATTATATAGAAAAGTTTCTTTTTGGCAAATTCATCACTTCATCTTCGTATTATATTGTTTTTCGGTCCATTATGTGTACACATTCATTGGGATTCCAAATGTTTCATCTGGAAGTGTCACCATAAATATTCGACCGAATATGCTTCTCCCCAAAATAACGTACTGAATAAAATAAAAGGAGTTTCGATTGCAAGGGGTGACAAATATCGAAAACTCAGTTCGATTTCAACGGAACTCGTAGCATCTCCAACAATTCAATTCGAGGAGATTTATTGACATCGTTCGAAGCAAGGAGGGTCATTACTTCTTTTATCGAAAGCAATGCGTCCACGGTAAAATTCTTTTCCAGGGTTTTATGAGCAGCTATATCTCTACATCTATTGTCATTCCGTCATTATAAGAATTTGATTACACTCAACAATGAAATATAATTAAACATGTATCAAATTTTGGAATTCATCGTTATCGATAGGTGTTTCCATTGAAAGGTATTCAATATTTTCACTTTACTCGAAGAATAATGGAATATTACGTTTTCTCGGCACAGCAAGTCATTCAAGAACCCCATGACAAGTAATTTGAGTTGGGGAACTAGCGGACTATTAATCTTTGCTTTTAGAAATGTTCCTTATTCAATTAGTTTTGCCATGGTGACCTGATACACTCAGCTATTTCGGCATTGTCTTGTTTGCTTCATTAGATGGATCATGCAAGCACATCATCCTTTTTATACGATAGATGCCTCCAATATCTAACACATATGCTTTGTTTCAACAGGGAACTTGCAACTTTCTGGTTAATACATATATTGATATGATTAGTTTCCAGAGTTAAAAATCCATCCACTTTTCTTATGATCATAGTAAGGAAATCATAGTGTTACACTATCATATATTGGTTCTTAAATGTTTACTACTTGATGAATCATATATCTCTCCCTTTTTTTTTCATCCACTTCTCTATGACAGACTTGAATTTTTTAATGTTAATCATAGTTTTTAGTTCAAATGGCAATTCAATAGTTCAATCATAGTTTTAATGGAACTATACAGAAAAACGATTTTTCGGGGTCTTCGAGGGTCTTTGATTACAAAAAATCTCGAGGAATTCGAACAAGAATTGTTTAATACTTTCCATCAATGCTACCTTGAGGCTATGTTCTTGAAATTATTAATTTGGAGAGAGGCTGAAGTTTATCCACAGAGAGGAGTCAATCATGACAAATTATTGAGTCGATTTAGTTTGATTGTGGGAAAGGGGAGAAACTTCTTCACACAAATTACTGGACAACAGTATTGATTGTCCTCATCCCTTATCCTCTTCGAGATTACGTGTTCTAGGCAAAATTCTCATAACACAGAATTCGTCCAACCAGGGACTCCAATGACCAACTCGCTAATACAATCCTCCATTTGGTTTATGGAGTTTACATTTAATGCAATTGCTAATGAATGTGACATTCACTTTAACTCATTTGCAGTTATTATTGAAAGTTAATTGAACAGATCAAATTGTCTAAAAGCAATTGAATTGGACAGAGATGTTTGTCATACTTCATTTCATTATTCAGTTATTATTCTTTGGTTTTTAAAGGTTTTTTAGTTCAGATTGAGATCGTTGTTTTATCGCATTTCGTTTAATCTATTGTGTAACTTAGCTTACTGTTATTATTTTCTGTAATTGGGTATTATACTCGAGGAGAGTAACGAACTTATTTATTATTATTAAGAGAAGAAAGTTTTGCTCAGAATTCATATTCCTCCACAAAACTGTATTTGAAAGTAACAGTATCGCATGCAATATATTTCAATCGTAACTCACAAAAAGAATCTCTCCACTTCATAGCTAATGCCATGATACCATAACACATACCAGAAAATTTATGATATAACTGAGAATAATTCAACTAAGAGCCAGAAAACCGAGATGAAAAATGAGTTTATGTGCTACAAAATAAGTTAAAAACACATACAGGCAGAAAACGTTTTTCATGAATGAGAAACAAACATTTTCTTTTCATTTCTTCAATGTTGAGACTTGCATCTTGACTCTGTCTGCTGACATCATTTATAGAATTATCTCATTAGATACGACGGGTTCTATGATTGTTCGAAAATATATGCTTTGTTTGCTTCTGTTTCATTTCGTGTGTTTTGTCCTACTGGGGGAAGGGTTGAATTGAATTTGGGAAGAACTATTTTTCATCTTTAGAAGATGGTCGAAATGGTAAAAGTTAAAGGGATTCTTAAGAAATATATATGTCAAGTGTTGGAGTTCTATTTTAATAATTTGATCAATTAAATTCCTTGAACATAGTAATGTATTAAGTGATCTTATGGGTTTCTGATTTAGTGCTCATATTTGAAATAGCTTAGCTAGAATACCATTTCCTTCATTATTAGAAAATAACACCAAAATATATTTTACACAACTTCTGTATATTTGTGAGGGGTCAAACTTCTCCCTTTTGCATATTTTCGAGTATATATATTTTTTAAGACTAACATGTATTTATTCATAAATATTCAAAAATTTGCTATAGATTTCAAACATGAGGTGTATATACGCATAATGATTATAATTATCATCGTTTTCAATATACTGCTGATTGTAATAATTCATACGTTTTTACATTTATATAAAAACAGCTTATATTTATATAAGTTGTTTTATAGTTATATAATTTAACAACTTTACATAAGTTTCATATTGTCCAGCACTCCTTGCATCTAGTTTTAAAGATTAAAGATTAAAAATAATCCCATCTCTTCAGGCAAAATAAAAAATACTGATATCGACTCAGAATATAAAAGTAGCAGGAAGATTTTGATGAAGTTAAATTGAATTCGTTAGACACATGGGAGGTATAACATTTTTGTTTGTTGTCCATGTTCTGAAGTTTCGCATGTGATTTGACAAGAGAAGTATTATTTTGTCCTCTTTAGGTATTTCAACAGTGCGCAACTTCGACATAATTTCCCAAAGGATACAATAACCTCGATGTTTTTGAAGTTATAAATTTCGAAGTTTGAAGAAGAACTCTGCGCCATCTATGATCATTGAAAGGAATAAGACTTCCAAAATATTCGATTTGTTTCAAATCTGATGGCCTATTCTGATTAAGCTGAAAATTAATATTCTTAAGAATAACAGAATGTAGAAGTGGAAAAATTTTAGCCATGAGCAATTTTCTTGGGATTTGTTTAGATCGAACTTAATATCTAGTGCCTTATTATTATTATTATTTTTATTTTGAATGTTTTTAACAATAACAGGCTTCTTTTGATATGAAAAACTTTATTTTTGTTAACGTTTTGCTTATATCAGAACTTTATTCAAACTAATGAATAATTGAATTTATGAATTACTTCAGATATCAAAATGTCAAACTTATTCTTTAGAAAAATCAAATTTGTTTTTTTTGTATCTTCACTTTATCTTCATAATGAAAATCAATGACTGAAGATACAAAAAAACTAATTTGATTTTTCTAAAAATAAGTTTCACATTTTGATATCTGGAAGTAATTCTGTAAATTCAATTATTCATTAGTTTTGACAAAGTTCTGATATACAACAAAACGTTAACAAAAATAAAGTTTTTCATATCAAAAGAAGCCTGTTATTGCTAAAAACATTCAAAATAAAATATCTTAAACAGGCAATAAATCAATTTTAAGATATATATATATATATATATATATATATATATATATATATATATATATATATTTCTTGAAATTGATTTATTGCTTGTTTAAGCATATTTTTTCTGAAAAGTTTTAAGCAATAACAGGCTTTTTTGATATGAAAAAGTTTATTTTTGTTAAAGTTTCGTTGTTATATTAAATATATAATAATAATAACAATATATAATGATAGTTATTTGTTAATATAATAGTTGTAATATAACAAAACGTTAACAAAAATAAACTTTTTCATATCAAAAAGCATGTTGTTACTAAAAACTTTCAAAATAAAAAAATATATATATATATATATATATATATATATATATATATATATATATATATATATATGTATATTTCTATATAACAAATCGTAGTCATTCTTGAAATAATAAGGCACCACAAATATTTTTAGTTCTACTGAAACAAATCCCAAGAAAATTGCTCATGGCTAAAATTTCCTTTTAAATCATGTTAACATTTCACGGAGAAGTTGCTTTTCAAAATTGAGCAAGACATTATCTTCAGTTACCAGCTAAATTTTAATTTTCAGAATCCAATCTTTCTGCTAAAATTGAATGATGTCTTTGTTTTGTTTGGCTTTGAAATGCTTCGTTATAGAAACATTTTCGCGTTAGCAATATTCCTCTCACGATCTTTTTCAATCTCGGAGAGTTTGCTGCGGGTATATTTTTGTCTGTCTAGATAATTAACAGTTCACTCCTATCTCGCGTCGGTCAAAATTAGTGCTCTCATAATTGAGGACACTTTCATTCAGATTCTAGAATGAATTCATTTTGCATACAGTTTCCTTGAAAATATATAAGGGACTTTCGAAAAAAATTAATATCTCGTGAATATTCACTATAAATGTGTTATTGTTCTAAAAATAAATTTATAGCATTTCCAACAATTTTAGAAATAGATATGAACTTCTGTTGACAGCTCATTTTTCAAGCTATATCATTTCATAACAAATTGAAAACAATATATTTTTACAACATAGTAGTTGTATAAACTGATATTGGAATTGACGCAATATAGCACTTTAAATTCGAATAGCTGGGTAAATACCGAAAAAGATATCAAAGTGCACAAAGTAGAAAACATTGAATTCCAACAAACAATTGAATTAACCATGTATGTGGAAAATATATGCAAGTTTTAAAATGAAACACATATAAAATTCTAATCTAGCCAGATAAGAAAGAAATTTGAATTTGATATTAGGCGAATTTCATTGCGAACTCAGTTATACCGTATCACCAATCTTCCAATTGGCAGAATTCATTGAAAACTGCAAACGTACTCGTTCTTTAAGAGGGCTTTTTCTTTGTCAATGTCAAAAATCGTATTTCTGCTCTTCTCAATAATATGATAGTTGCCAATGTACTTCATATCGTTCGAGCAATACATGTAATGTCTGACCCCGTCGAATGTATCATTTTATTTGTACAGTTATCCTCAATCAATTCTTTCTTCCGAACAATATCTGGACAACCCGTTCGATTCTTGAATATGATGGCTAATGGCCCTTTGAAAGGGGTTCATTGCAGATACTCTCATTTAACAATGTGTTGCTCTTGTAAAATAATCGGTAAAACAGATTATGGTAGCTTTGTAAGATTCAGCTTCGAGTCCCGCTGAAGGTACATGCTTTTGATGTTTGGGTACTCTTTGAGTAGTGAAATCAAGAGCGAATAATTGTTGTTATAATATAGTTGTACAAATTAAATTGACTACAAGTCCTTTTGACCGTTCGGAACAGATTGTTCGACTGAAGGTACATTTATATGAATTGAAAAAATATATAAAGTTTTGGTCAATTATGAGAATGCACCGATTATAAAATTCATCAGATTAGTGAGCTCTGGAACCGTTACGATCACCTTTTCTTTTTCTGAAAGAAATACCTGACCACGCGTAGCAAGCAGTCCACATTTTCTTACTTTTTAGGACAACGTCTTCTATATGGTATAGGATTATATATAATTCGAAGGAAGCCACGTTTCAATACATGACTTTGCTCTTTTTGTCCCATATCCTGAATATATAGCCAAAATTTTTCAAAAGAAGAAACATACGTTGTCAATCAGAATGAGAAAAATCAATTTCATCAGTATTGGCGAGGTCTGTCCGAGGGAAAAAATGTGAATTCTGAATTCTTTTTCGAAAATTATTTATTTATTCATTAATATCGCTTTCGTTTCCTTCAAAGTAATGCTACTCAGATATTATGCGCGTATGTTCAACTTTATCTCATCAATTGTGGCAAAACGCTTTCTCTTCCATTGATCTCTTCGGATTTTGGAAATAATAAAAAGTCGCAGGGAGCCAAATCTCAGTGAATACATGGAGGTTGAGGCTTGATTATGGTGTTACTTTTGGTTTGAAAAAACAAGATCGAGCATT